>JAJOOH010012440.1:0-23359 GCA_029582605.1 Solanum gracilifrons
ACCCCTTTCTTCTATTTTACTACAAGTGTAGGTTGTGGTAACTAGGAGGAGATTGTGCTTTGGAGTTGCTTGGATTTCTTCACTCTTCCAAGTCTTTGTATGTCCTCAAGATTCGAGGACTATGTCTAGAAGTTTCTTAGTCATTGTAATAGACACTTAAGTTTCATTTCATTTGTAAAGGGCCGTGTCCCTTAGTACGTTTTAAGTTCTTGTCTAAGATTGGCTAAAGAGACTTAGTAGTTCCACTTTCGTATTGATGTTTTCAAATGTTGATGACTCTTAAAGTCTTATGGTTTTTTTGAATAAAAGTTTTAAATTCTTAGTGATTTTTATGATCTATGCAATGAATGAAGGCTAAGGCTTGTATAAGACCTCCGAGAGGTCGAATACACATGTAATGGCTAGGGGGTGCTCTCGGGTCGTTACAACAACCCTTACACAAATGGTGAACCACCACACCTTTCTTTTGTACATTAATACAACTTCATACATCCTTTGACAAGATACCCAAGCTGCCCCCAACAACAATATACATAAGGCGGACTATCAATCCCCAAAAATCTTTCAGCATAATAGGATAATATTCAACTCAAGGATTTATAACCAGCCATGAGTTCTTGACAAATATATACAAAATTCTCAACCCCAAACCTGTATTTAAAGAGAGGTAAAAATGGGCAGTAGCCTTACCTTAGTTTCTGGAAATTTATCCTCTAAACTTGTACTTCAAGAACTGAAACTCTCCTCCAAACTTTTACTTGAAAAAGGGGACAATATTCAAGAACCCTAAGGTGTTTTAGGGCTGCTGTGTTAATCAAAGAAAGACCAAGAGAGGAACTTAATAAATCTGAAATTTTGCAAGTTAAAAATGAAGCAAAAGATCTGATATTTATCCCTTTAAAAGGAGGTTCATTGGCCGACTTTATTGGCCAATTTTGGGCCATATATTGTCAAGTAGGTGACCCACCTACTTGGCCTTTTAACTTGGGCCTTTGTGACTTCAACACTTGTTGGGCCTTGCTGCAATTATCCCGCTATTCTTGTCAATTTGGGCCATAATTAATGCAAGTAGGTGATCCACCTACTTGGACTTTTCACTTGGGCCTTTTTTGGACTTAAAGAATATTGGGCCTTTGTTGTCCATTTCCCCTTATCCTTCTACTCAACTTGGGCCAGATCAATGCAAGTAAGTGGTAGTGTACTTGGCCCAATAACATGGTCAAAAGAGTCTTAGTAGGTGATGCAACTACTTGGTCCTTTGGGCTGGTCAATAAGTCAAAGTAGGTGATACACCTACTTGTCACCTACTAGCTTAGTTAAGTCAAGCAAGCACCTCAATATTTTATTCGATTTCTAGACCTTAATACCTTCAACTTAACTTAAAACTTATATACACTATGTCACTTTAAACTTTAGACTCAAATACCAACTTATGATCTCAAGTTTAAATACTTCCATCGACGTCAGCTTAATCAGATCGCATCAAAATCTACGGACAGTTCACTTTAAATCTATTCTATTATCACTAGTCACATAGGAAACCGAGTCCATAACTATACCACAACACAATCTATAAGTGTCATATAAATAGAACTAGTACACGTAGAATACGAGGTGTTACAGTTAGAGTGACTTTAAGTCAATATCTAGACTGTTTTTAGAACTTAAATGAGTAAAGATGAAGCCTAGGGTTCAAGCAAGGGCCTAAGTTAGCAAGATAGGGTGAAAGTAACCTTGTTATTAGATGGAATATTTGGCGATGGGGTTACTTGATCGTCCAAGTGACTTAGCGGTGCGCCAAAGTGCACTTGGGGTCACCTTGTGGGTTGTCCCTTTGGCCAAGGTTCTGGAACAAAGGGCAAACTAAGCCTTAGCTCGCCAACCAGCTTAGCGAGTCACCCAGTGGCCCATCTAGATCGCCTAGTGAGCTGCCCATTTTTGGAGGTTACTGGAAATTTGGGTGAGCCAAGGGTTCACTTGGCGAGTCGCCTAGTGCCCATGGCGAGCAAAGAGGGTCCATTGGGCAAGCAAAATTCTGAAATGGGGAAAAATTTAAGTTCAAATTTTAAGAGCCCGTAGTTCTTTTGCAAAGTTGAGTCCTCATTATTTTATTCCTTTCCTAGTGACTATATAACCATTTTAGACTTGAAAACCTTGGAATTTAGTTACTTTTAAAAGAATTAAAAGAAGACCCATCTCCACTCCAATATTTCTCTCTCTAGAGTTTCTCCATTGAAGAACACCAAGAACTTGAAGTATAGGGCTCAAGAATCCATCTTCTCAACTCCAATTTGTGCGCAAAGCTTCAATTAAGGTATGGGAACCTTGATTCATGGAACACTTTCCTCCATGAATCCCTTTAACTCTAATTTCGAAATTTGGGATATTGCTCAAAAACTAGGGTTTTCATTCTAACCATGGTTTCTTCTTAAAAATGATTTCATTATGTTATTTGTCTTATATTATGGATGATTTTATGTTTAATGGTGATTTTTATAGTAAAACTCCCCATGAACCCATGAACTACCCTATGACCCCAATTTCATGAATTGTGATGGGTGTAATGATGCAAAATGCTTACTATGAATGGTGTCTATGTTAATCTAGTTATTGAATCTTGTTTTATTCATGCTTAAAGTAGTATTTCTAAGTGTGATTGTGAGACTTGGTTCACGACCCTTGAAGGGGGTAAATTGTGAAGGATTATTCATGATTGATGAAGGATGTATGTGAACTTATGATTCACTTGGAAGGTAAAGATCCTATGACTATTGTGTAAATTGAGGTATTGTTGAAAGGTCATTCTCCCTTTACCCCTTACACATGTTCATATATGATTTGTGTAGGATGATGTTGATGTTGTTGTGTTGATTGAAAGGCTAATTCTCATTAAAACACTATGAACAATAATGTGAAAGGTTTACTCACATGTTAATGATGATTCTAAGGATGAAAGTTAGTTCTCACCTAAATGAATCTATGAGCTATTTTATGACTAGTATTGAATGAAGGGTAGAGCACCCTTCACACATGTAAATACAATTCAAGAATAATTATGTATAATGTGGGAAATAATGCTTAGTACTCAGTGGATATGGAAAGTGAGGAAAAGGCCCTTCTGTCAATGCAATAGGTCGAGTCATCTAAAATAAACTCATGAGATGGAAGCTCCTCCGCCAATGCAATAGGTTGAGTTTCTAGAAGCAATCTTCGTATCCCATAACTATGTGCCAACCTAGAACTTAGCTAGTGGATCCACCTAAAAGCTAACATGTTAGTTCTACCTTAGGCAAGTAGGACACCTTCTTTCGGTGTTGGGTTACACGCCATCGGATTCCATGTAGCTCATATGGTCTATGTCAGCTATGGCTATTCTTCCCTATATGACAAGATAATGAATGAGACAAGAACTATACTATTACTTCTTAATTAGTTTACTTAGTAGGAGTGGGGGTATGGGACTTCAATTTTACATTGCACAAGTAGACTTAGTAGGATGTTATGGGATGGTTCCTTTATCTTATGATGAGATACGAATGTATGCATGTATGTTGAATGGATAGTTGCTATGAATGACTTTCCCTATGTTCAAGTAATGTACATGAATAGTTCTTTATTAATGACCATTGTTTATGATGAGGTCTAAAGACGATATGTATGACTAAGGTAGCTTCAAGGGAGTACTTAGTATGGTTGGTATTATGGGATGCCAAGCATACATTACACAAGTGTTCCTTAGGGGTTGCTAAGGTATTGATGTTACTATGTTAGGGGCATAAATGTGATTATGGCTTGTCTTTTACATTGAAAATGCATGTTGGTTTCCAAACTTGATAAATGCTGACCTTTCAATTAAAATGTCCTTTTTATCATATTTCAAGGATTTTTATGCCTGTTTCTATACTTAGTACATAATTGTGATAACCCCTTCTTCTTCTATATTTTTATAAGTGTAGGTTCCTGCTAGGTGTCATACACTCGCCGTTCTTGAATAAAACTTGGATTGCTTATCTCCAAGTTGTGGTGAGTCCTCAAGTTCGAGGACGGAATATCCATTTTGTAGTTCCTATTGTACTTCTTATATTGAGAATTTTATTAATGTAAAGGGTTAAGTCCCAAACTTTGTATTCCTATGTTTTAGATGGTAAATGAGACAGAGTCTAGATTCTTATGATTTTCGATTATGGAAATGAAGTTTGACTTTGATTGTAAAAGTTTTAAATTTTCCGCATTATTCTTATGACTTTATGTGTATGATTATGCTAAGGGATTGTATGCGACCCCTTCGAGGTCAAGTACTTCGTGTTATGTCTAGGGGGTACCCCTGGGTCGTGACTAACTTAGTATCAGAGCATAAGATTTTGGGAATAATATTTAGGTTGATGTCTCATGAACCACGTCGAGTAGAGTCTCGTTCATGGGTGTAAAGTGCGCCACACTTATGAATGAGAGGCTATAAGATGTTTAGGAACTTTCACTTCTTCCATTACTCTTTAGTTGTGTTTTGGAGTCCTAACCCTATGAAGTCCTTTATCCTAACCCTTCTCTTGTGATTATAGGCAATGAATACAAGAAGAGGGAATGCAAGGAGGATACAAGAGGAGAACTTCAATGAGGGAGTTCATCCCCAAGCTCCTCAATATCCTCAAGCTCTTAATGATGAAGGGGCTATGACTAATGTGGAGATAAGGGTGGCTATCCAAACATTGGCTCAACTTATGACGGTTCAAACTTAAGTCGTCACCACTCAAGCCCAAGCTATAACATCTCAAGCAAATAGTGAAGTTGCGCCCCAAGTGAATCCTAATGTGAGCACCATGGCTTCAAGGTTGAGAGACTTCACAAGAATGAACCCTCTTATGTTCTTTGGTTCCAAAGTGAATGAAGACCCCCAAGAATTTGTGGAAGAGGTCTACAAAATAGTGGATGCTATGGGGGTGAGTTCTATTGAGAAAGCCAAACTAGACGGGTATCAATTGAAAGATATGGCCCAAGTATGGTTTACTCAATGGAAGGACAATAGGGATATAAGAGCGGGTCCCATAACTTTGGAAGTCTTCAATAAGGCATTCCTTGATAGGTTCTTTCCCTATGAGAAGAGGGAAGCCAAAGTTGAGGAGTTCATCAACCTTCGTCAAGGAGGGATGAGTGTCCAAGAATACTCCTTGAAATTCACTAAGTTGTCCAAATATCCCCCATCTTTGGTGTCTAATCCTAGATATGAAATGAGCTGATTTGTGATGGAGGTGTCCGATTCAATTGAGGAAGAATGTCGTGCGGCCATGCTTCATGAAAATATGGACATTTCACGTCTAATGGTCTATGCTCAACAAGTTGAGGAGACAAGGCCTAGGAAGAAGAATAGAGAGGTAAAGAGGGCAAGAGCCGATAAGGGAAGTTCTTCAAGGGGTAAGTTTGAGGGTCAAAGTGGACCAAGATTCAAGAAAAGGTTTTCTAATCAAAGCTTCTCTAATGCTCCAAAGACCAACAAAGATAGGTTGTCTTACCCTAAGCCTCAATGAGGCAATAGGAGTGGATCTTCAATGGAGAGGCCTACTTGTGTCAAGTGTGGCAAAAAGCATGATGGTAAATGTCTTCCCGGTATGGGTATGTGCTATGGATGTGGAAAAAGTGGACATCAATTGAAAGATTTTCCAACCCGTGTGGCCAAGGGAAGGGAGAATAATCAAGCTCCTCCAAGTGGTTCAAATCCCGATGCTCCCAGAAGAATCGCTTCTATGCTCTCCAATCAAGAGGTGACCAAGAGAGCTCCCCGAATGTTGTAACGGGTATGTTTCAAGTCTTTTCCATTGATTTTTATGCATTATTAGATCCCGGTGCCACTTTATCTTTTGTTACTCCTTTTGTGGCTATGAAATTTGAAGTATCTCCTAAAGAGTTAAAAGAACTTTTTTCCATGTCTACCCCAGTAGGTGATTCAGTTATAGCTAAAAGAATTTATAGGAGTTGTCCTATCTCTTTGTCTCATAGAGTTACTTTGGTTGATTTGATAGAACTAGATATGTTGGACTTTGATATTATCTTGGGGATGGATTGGCTTGATGCTTGTTTTGCTTCCATTGATTGTAGAACTCAGGTAGTAAAGTTTCAACTTCCAAATGAGCCCATTTTAGAAAGGAAGGGGGGGAATTCAACCCCTAGAGGTCGATTTATTTTTAAAAGCTAGTAAAATTATTTCTAAGGGGTGTGTCTATCATATTGTTAGGGTTATGGACATTGAGTCTGAGATTCCTTCTTTAGAGTCGGTCCCCGTAGTGAGCGAGTTTTTGAAAGTCTTTCCCAATGACTTGCTCAAAATTTCTCCCGAATGGGAACTAGACTTCGATATTGATCTTTTTTCGGATGCTCAACCCATATCAATTCCCCCTTACTGAATGGCTCCGGCCGAATTAAAAGAATTGAAGGGACAACTCAAGGATTTGCTAGACAAGGGTTTTATTCAACCAAGCATATCTCCATGGGGTGCTCCAGTAGTATTTGTGAAAAATAAAGACGGGTCACTTAGAATGTGTATTGATTACCGCCAATTGAACAAGGTCACCATAAAGAATAAGTACCCTCTCCCTAGAATTAACAATTTGTTTAACCAGTTCCAAAGGGCGAGTTATTTTTCGAAGATTGACCTAAGGTCGGGCTACCACCAACTTAGGGTGAGAGAGGTTGACATTCCTAAAATAGCCTTCCGAACAAGACATGATCACTATGAGTTTCTAGTAATGTCTTTTGGTTTGACCAATGCCCCGATGACTTTCATGGACCTTACGAATAAGGTGTTTAGGCAATACCTTGATTCGTTTGTGATCATTTTTATTGACGATATTTTGATCTACGCTAAGAGCGAGGGTGATCACATGAAGTATTTGAGGATAGTATTGCAAGTCCTTAAAGACCATCGATTGTATGCTAAGTTTAGAAAGTGTGAGTTTTGGCTAAGGTCGGTTGCTTTCCTCGATCATATAGTGTCAAGCATGGGCATAGAGGTTGATCCTAAGAAAACTGATGCAGTTAAGAGTTGGCCTAGACCCCTAAGTCCTACCTACATTCGAAGCTTTTTGTGTTTGGTCGGGTATTATAAAAGATTTGTTGAGGGCTTCTCATCTATCGCTTCTCTGTTAACGGCCTTGACCCAAAAGAAATCCAAATTTGAGTGGTCGGAGGCTTGTGAGAAGAGCTTCCAAGAGTTGAAGAATAGACTCACCACCACGCCGGTGTTGACCTTACTGGAGGGTACCGATGGGTTTGTAGTATATTGTGACGCTTCTCGCGTGGGTTTAGGAGTTGATGAGAACCTTTCTTATGAAGAAGTCCTGGTTGAGATTTTGGACCGGCAAGTGAAGAGGCTGAGAAATAAAGAGGTAGCTTCCGTTAAGGTTCTCTGGAGGAATCACTTAGTTGAGGGTGCTACATGGGAGGCCTAGGCCGTTATGAAGTCCCGTTATCCTCATCTTTTTCCTTCTACTTCTATCCAAAACTTAAGGTAAGTAATTCCTCTTGATTTTTACTATTCTGGGAGTCATGTGTATCGAATGAGTTTTTCATGATTTCCTTATGTTGTGCATGTTCTTTTGACAATTCATGATTTGCATAAATTGAGTTTTCATGGATTACATGTTCCTTATTTTAATTTGAATTTTAGTGTGATGACTGCATTTTTCACATAATGAGGTGAAATGATGAATATGCTTAGTTATGTTTTGATGAATGGCTTATTGGATCCATATTGATGCATTGAGCTTGATTGAATTGGAAAAGGTAGTTCCTCCTATGTCTATGTGAGATCATGAGTTTCATGCATATTTGGTTGGTAGATGCAGTCCCTACTTCTTTGTATTGTATTGAGCTTATTGACGTGGAGTTGAGGTTTCCTCCGATGGTTTGTGCATTGTTTATGATGTCCTATGCATGATGTGCTGCTAGTCTAGAGTCGTTAATCCCTTAATATGGTTAAAGTGTCATTCGAGGATGAATGTTCCTAAGGAGGAGATAATATAACTACCCAGAAATTGGTAGGTTAAGCTAGAGCCTCATTGTATGAGTTAGAGTGACTTTAAGTCGATATCTAGGCTGTTTTTAGAACTTAAATGAGTAAGGATGAAGCTTAGGATTCAAGAAAGGGCCTAAGATAGCAAGATAGGGTGAAAGGAACCTTGCTCTTAGATGGAACATTTGGCATTGATGTTACTTGATCGCCCAAGTGACTTCGCGATGCGCCAAATTGCACTTGGGGTTGCCTTGTGGGTTGTCCATTTGGCCAAGGTTCTGGAACAAAGGGCAAACTAAGCCTTAGCTCGCCAACTAGCTTGGCGAGTCACCCATTGTCCCCTCCAGATCACCTAGTGAGCTGCCCATTTTTGGAGGTTACTGGAAATTTGGGCGAGTCAAGGGTTCACTTGGCGAGTCGCCTAGTGCCCTTGGCTAGCCAAGAGGGTCCATTGGGCGAGCAAAATTGTGAAAGTGGGGAAAATTTAAGTTCAAATTTTAAGGGTCCTTAGTTCTTTTCCAAAGTTGAGTCCTCATTACTTTATTCCTTTCCTAGTGACTATATAGCCTTTTTAGACTTGAAAACCTTGGAATCTAGTTACTTTTAAACGAATTAAAAGAAGACCCATCTCCACTCCAATATTTCTCTCTCTAGAGTTTCTCCATTGAAGAACACCAAGAACTTGAAGAATAGGGCTCAAGAAACCATCTTCTCTACTCCAATTCATGGGAAAAGCTTCAATTAAGGTATGGGAACCTTGATTCATGGAAAAAATTTCTCCATGAATCCCTTCAACTCTAATTTTGAAATTTGGGATATTGTTCAAAAACTAGGGTTTTCATTCTAGCCATAGGTTATTCTTAAAAACGATTTCATTATGTTATTTGTCTTATATTATGGATAATTTGATGTTTAATGGTAATTTTTATAGTAAAATTCCCCATGAACCCATGAACTACCCCATGACCCCAATTTCATGAATTGTCATTGGTGTAATGATGCAAAATGATTACTATGAATTGTGTGTATGTTAATCTAGTTATTGAATCTTATTTAATTCACGCTTAAAGTAGTATTTCTAAGTGTGATTGTGAGACTTGGTTTATGACCATTGAAGGAGGTAAATTGTTAAGGAGATGTATGTGAACTTATGATTCACTTGAAAGGTAAAGATCCTATGACTATTGTGTAAATTGAGGTATTGTTGAAAGGTCATTCTCCCCTTACCCCTTACACATGTTCATATATGATTTGTCTAGGATGATGTTAATGTTGTTGTGTTGATTGAAAGCTAATTATCATGAAAACACTATGAACAATAATGTGAAAGGTTTACTCACATGTTAATGATGATTCTAAGGATGAAAGTTAGTTCTCACCTAAATGAATCTATGAGCTATTTTATGACTTGTATTGAATGAAAGGTAGAGCACTCCTTCACACATGTAAATACAATTCAAGACTAATTATGTATAATTTGGGAAATAATGCTTAGTACCGAGTGGATATGGAAAGTGAGGAAAAGGCCCTTCTGTCAACGCAATAGGTCAGGTCATCTAAAGTAAACTCATGAGATGGAAGCTCCTCCACCAATGCAATAGGTTGGGTTTCTAGAAGCAATTTTCCAATCCCATATCTATGTGCCAACATAGGACTTAACTAGTGGATCCAACTAAAAGCTAACATATTTGTTCTACCTTAGGCAAGTAGGACACCTTCTTTCGGTGTGGGGTTACACGACACCGGATTCCATGTAGCTCACATGATCTATGCCGGTTATGGATATTTTTCCCTATATGATAAGATAATGAATGAGACAAGAACTATATTATGACTTCTTAATTAGTTTACTTAGTAGGAGTGGGGGTATGTGACTTCACTTTTACATTGCACAAGTAGACTTAGTAGGATTTTATGGGATGGTTCCTTTATCTTATGATGAGATACGAATGTATGCATGTATGTTGAATGGATAGTTACTATGAATGACTTTCCCTATGTTCAAGTAATGTACATGACTAGTTCTTTATTAATGACCATTGTTTATGATGAGGTCTAAAGATGATATGTATGACTAAGGTAGCTTCAAGGAAGTACTTAGTATGGTTGGTATTATGGGATGTTAACCATACATTGCACAAGTGTTCCTTAGGGGTTGCTAAGGTATTGATGTTACTATGTTAGGAGTATAAATGTGATTATGGCTTGTATTTTACATTGAAAATGCATGTTGGTTTCCAAACTTGATATATGCATACCTTTCAATTAAAATGTCCTTTTTATCATATTTCAAGGATTTTTATGCATGTTTCCATACTTAGTACATAATTGTGCTAACCCCTTCTTCTTCTACATTTTTATAAGTGTAGGTTCCAGCTAGGTGTCATACACTCTCCTTTCTTGAAGAAGACTTGGATTGCTTATCTCCAAGTTGTGGTGAGTCCTCAAGTTCGAGGACAGATTGTCCATTTCTTAGTTCCTATTGTACTTCTTATATTGAGACTTTTATTGATATAAAGGGTTAAGTCCCAAACTTTGTATTCCTATGTTTTAGATGGTAAATGAGACAGAGTCTAAATTCTTATGATTTTCAATTATGGAAATCACTACAAGAAAAAGCCTTAATTAAGACCAACATTTAAGGACGAGTCTATATTCTTGTCTCTAAAAGTATATGTATTGGGACGAGATTATATTTCGGTCCATATTGGTATATGTTATTGTGAAGACATTAAATCCAGTCCCTAAAAAAGTTGCTAACTAGTCCCAAAATGTAATTTGAGGCATATTTTAAGGCATGAGCGGGAAAGTTTTTCTGAAAACTTTTTTTTCATCAAAATTTTAGGCGCTAAAAATGAATTCTAAAAGTAAAAAGAAAAAAACTATCTACTAAATTCTCAAAATAGAAGCTTGTCCTAAAAGTTGCCCTAATCTCTTCAGATCACCACTACAACTCATGAATGTAATCTTCCCTAATCTCAACGATGCTCTGCACCTTTAATGGATAGATGTGTCTTCTTCTTTGTGTTATTGTTGTCTTCCCTAATCTCAACTAGATTCTTCCATTAAATTGATAAAGGTGTCTTCTTCTTCCTCGTGTAGTTGCTGCTCGATCTGGTCGAGAATCCATCAAAGCTTTGCTCGAGAGAAAACTTCAGGTGTGTTCATTCTTCTGATCGAGTTGTTGCTGCTCTGTTCGAAATAGAATCCAACACAACTTTGCTTGAGACAATATTTCAGGTGGGTTCATCTTTTGATCGAGTTGTTGTGTTTCTTTCATAAGTTATATTAATGTTATTTTTTTCTTGTGTATTCAAGTTACTTGTTCTTCTTCATCTTTTTTAACATTAATTAGGTTAATGATTTCATCTGTAAAAAATATTGGGTGTTAAGACTTTGTGAGCCATATACATGTATATGATTTGTAATTCAATGACTAATCTTCTTGGTTACAAGTAACTATTAGACACTCCAAGTATAAAAACATAGATGTGAAAGACTGATTTTGTTCTTGTGGAATTATAGGTTTAAGTAGGACTTTGAAGAGCCTATCGTTTAAATCTGAAATGACTTTCTGTTTCACTGTTTATAAATTTTACATATTCACAATAATGGGGTATTAATCTATTCCTCTTTTTTAAGTATTCAATGACATTTCTTTGAATATAAATATAAATTCCGAAGGGTTTTTTTGGATTGATTATTTTAAATTACTATGATGGATATCATTTAAGTCTAATTACAGATTAAGAGATTCAGTTAATTTTGAAAAGAGACAAAAAAAAAAGAATAGCAGGTGATCATCTGTTACATTGAAATCCAAGTGTAATTCCAACGAAAATCTTAAGAAAAAGTCAAAGAAGGTACTATTAGATGGCCATTTATTCATGAATTACGCATCTTGGTTGCCTTCCTATAATAATACATAATGTCCACGTCTTCGGTCTTCAAAATATGAATAGTATATCTAAGGTTAAGGTTGCTAGTTTTTTTTATAGGAATTCATTTGAATTGAGTGATTACATTTTGTCGTTAATCAGATTCATTTTCTGTTTTGGCAAAGCTTGGGTCTTGGGTTTCTAAAGGTCTTTTATGTTGTAGAAGAGCAACAAAGGTTCATGGACATATCATAAACATTTTGTTTTATCTTAATTGAGAAACATTGTTTTGTTCTTCATGAACTAAGAATTCGATCGATTAAATTGAATGAAACTTTTTCTCCTAATCAACTGAATAGTTGAGCACATATTTATTGGATTGTCTTTTTGCGCTTTTTGGGTTAAATTTTTCCTCCTCATCCTTGCTCTAAAAGGCTGATTTTCATTGTAATTCCAACGAAAATTTTAAGAAAAAGTCAAAGAAGGTACTATTAGATGGCCATTTATCCATGAAGTACGCAGCTTGGTTTCCTTCCTATAATAGTACATAATGTCCACGTCTTCGTCTTCAAAATATGAATAGTATTTCTAAGGTTGAGGTTGCTAGTTTCTTGACTGTTGAATGTTGATCTAGTTTCTAAGGTCAAAAAAATTATTAAAGAATCAAGTTTGAGATGCACATTTCTAAAGTCATTATCGATGCACTATTCACTACCATAGGTAGCCATTTCAGCTTCTGCCCAATTATTGCTAGTGCATTGAGTCGAAATTGAGAAAGTCATAATGAGAATCCTTTCGCACTTTGATAACATCTCCAATGTCATCTATTTCATTTATTAGTATTGAAACTACCATTTGTGTATGTCTTAGCCACGCATATTGGAGGCTTAATACTATATGCTTGCCTCCAATTTAACACAAGCTTTAGCTTTTCAAAAGTAAACAATAACATTGTATTTCCTTCCATTGATAGGAACTAGATATGCAAGAGCTCATGTATAATCACATTTGAAGAGCAATCTGATTTCTGCCTTGTCTATGAATATAAGAACATATATTTCCAAAGTTGAGTCTTTTTTGTTGGCCTTCTTGATCATGGGTAATACTTAACTTTAAGAAAGTTGGAAAAAAGAGTAGATTGTATCAGTTTGCAGGTATATATAAATAGTGGTAATTAACTCTACTTTTTTGTTATAAAAATTAGCAATAACAACTGGAATAAGAGAAACCGAATCAAGAAAAGCTTATGCAAGTGGATCAAACTTTTCAAAATGGACAAAGATACAAACTTTAGCTTGGTTATTCCTCCAACAACTTAAAATTTTATTGAAGATAAAAAATCAGCCCAGGAGGTCTTTTTCATTTGGTCTTACCTAGAGAATTTCTGTTCATTTGGCCTTACATGGAGAATTTGTGTGGATTTGATTGTAACTATTTGTGTGGATCTTAGTATTTTTCTTATCCTTTATTTTTTAATCTAAATTTTATGTACTCTTAAAGGTTATGACACCTAGTAAGGAGTGGATGCAACTTGTTGATAATCGACTAGATGAAACCTACTTACTTGGTGTGCAAAAGTTTTTGGATTATGCTTTTCAAGTGATCTAGTTAAGAAGTACATCAAAGAAATTGAAACAAGTAAGATATTTTGTATTCTTTTACTTCAGTCCATAAGAGAAATCTTAATTGTGTTGAAGAGAAATATATTTTTCCTGCTTTTTGTATTTTTTCTCGAGGAAGGAGGTGTGGAATGTCAACAATTTTTTACGAAAATGACTGAACCTATTGATTTTTAATCTCAAATAAATTACTGATTTTTACTTAGTGACTGAACCTATTGTTTATTGGTAATCTCGAACAAATGGCTGAACCTTTGTATTAATCCTTGAGTGCTCTGTTTGGTGCAAAATTTATTGTTTACTGGTAATTTCAAACAAATTACTAAACCTTTGAATTAATCCTTGATCAGTGCTCTGTTTGATGCAAAACTTATTGTTTATTGGTAATCTGAAACAAATGCCTAAGCCTTTGTATTAATCCTTCCAGTTGAGTGTTAACTGTCCAATCCAAAACTAATGCGGAATATCAAATATTCACAAATGAGAACTTTTGATGCAGAATCACCTTAAGAAAGTGTTTACATTTCTAGTCCTTCTCATGTCTTGTGATAGATCGTCAACTTATAAAGTATGGATTTCATCTATACTTGCTAGCACAATTTTAGACGTCTTTTTTTTTCTCCAGGTTCTATCGAGAAGGGCAGAGAACAAGGACTTGAAAAGTCTACCATGTTCGCTAGTCAAGGAATGCACACAATACATAAGAACTCTATGGTTCATGAGAAAGTGAACGTGAAAATTAATACTTCATTTCCTTCATCTTTTATTCAAGTTGAGAAATACACCCAAGAAGTTGAATCAAGTACGATTTTTTCAAACATATTTTTTTTTGTAAATCTGCTATGTTTTCAATTTTTTTGATAAACTCTTATATTACGCCAGTGGGTCCAATTTTTTTGATAAACCCTTATATTACTTGAAATTGATGTGTTATGATAGAAAATGTTGTTTGATATATTTTGTAGGCTCAACTCGAAGAAATGGTTCAAGCAGATCAATCCCCCTATCTACTATAGAGATTGTTGAAAAATGTTGTGGACCTCAAACTCGTAGCCATGTATTTGGATTTGGGGGTGGAGTAAAGGCAAAAGACTTGAAAGGTGGAACTTCTTCAAAGGCTGAATTGTTGTCCGCACTACGTTCAACTCGAGAGGATATCAAATCCTTGAATGAAGAAAACAAATCCCTGAACGAGGAAAACAAATCTTTGAATGATCGTTTGTCTACCATAGAAGATAAGATGAAAGAAATAATGAAAATGAAAGAAATCTTCGCTGCTCAGCAATCACATGTCCCACCTATAACATCTGTTTCAACTGAATGACCACTGCCTTTTCAGCTGACCAAGTTAGTAACATTATACTTAACTTTTTAAATAATTTTGTTGAGATGTCGCATCATGATGAATGTGTGAATAATATCAATCAACTGATCTTTCAATGTGAAAAAGAAATCTTTCAATCTACTGATCTTAAATGAAACTTGTTCTTATCTGGTGGATGAAATATCTGGATAACTTGTATGCCTGCCCTTCATCTTGATATGTGAACATTTGAGCTTGTAACTTGATATTCTCTGCTTGGAAAGTTCAATCTGGACATTATGTACACTCAGACCCCTTTATTAGTTTATTGTTGTTATTGCTGAAAAAGTGCTTGTTTTCTTTCTTCTTTTGGCTAGAATCATATAAAAGCACCTCTAGGCCCTCACCAGGTTCTATGATTTTGAAACCAATTTGATCATTTCTCAAGGATTAGTCGAAAAATAGAGCAGTCATCGTAGCAATAACATTCAGACCCTAGCATATGTTATTGGCATTACGAAAATGTGGTCGGAACTTACCTACTGAGTTCTCTCGCTATACTATCTGGTTACACCATGTCTTATGGTCAACATTGTACTATCTTCTTGTGGCTGTGTTTGTACACACTCGCTTATATTGTGGCTATGTTTCTTCTTTTCCATAATTCCCAAATTATCACTGCCGGAACTGCTTTAGACAATTGTTTGAGCTTAGAACATTAGTTAGCTTCCCACCATGCCCTGATCACCTGATGAACCTGAATTAGGTTCGTGTTCATCCCAGCAGCTGTCATTAAAGTTTTCCATACCTCAACAGTAAAGTTACTGGTCAAGAATAAGTGTTGTATGGTTTCCTGTTGTTGTGATCTGTAGGTATTTTACATCCATAATAGGTATTTTACATTTCCAAACTCTCCAGATAAAAAATACAATTTTGAATGGTAGCCATGTATCCCACATTTGTCCTAGTACCCTGTTTGTTTGGGTTCCTGAGTTTCTGGCTTGTTGAAGTATGTACTCTATCTTTGTTTTCCTTTTCCTTTATTAAAGACGCCCAGATGCTAATTTTATGTAAAGTTTTGTTTTTTTCTGTTTCTTGATGTGTATGGAGAAAGAGGAAATTGTTATCATTTGCCTGTAGTTTAGGTGACATACAGTTAGTAGATGAGGTGTATGATTAGCCAACAAGGTACTACAAGGATTGTGTATTGGTGATACTTTTGGGTATTAAAGGTTGATAATAATGACTAGGTGTAAGATTGATTAGGAGTTGGAATAAATGTAGGAACTCATTTTCCAGTTTTGGCGGAAAGCATCGTACTCAACACATGTAGAGTCTGTTCATTCCAGAATCCTTCAGTATATGCTTTATGTGGTCAAATTCAAGTTGATAACAATGTCTTCTGGGAAATTTCGTTGTAGAATCTGTTCATTCCAGGATCCTTCAGTAATAAACCCCGATACATCCTCCAAATTTTCGTTAATCTTGAATTCAGAAGAAACTATGTTGATATAGACAACCCAATTTAGTCCAATTCTCATACCACATATTTGTAGTCCCTCCTTTTATTTTCTTCACAGTTGCCTAATGATACAAAAAAATTTTAAAAAAAATCTATAGTGCTGCAACATTGCTGCCAGCTTCTCTATTTTATTGTTTTATGCACGCACTGCTGCAACATTTCTTTAAGAAGTCAATAATGAACATTATCGGAATCTTGAAGAGATGAGACAAGGGACCAAGCAATGTTAAGTTATTGTACATTCATAAGGCTTCTTCTAAGGACTTTAAAGGTAAACTAATGTTAGTGTAAGAACTCTCACAAGTTAAAACCATTCTATCTCGAAATCCAAATTTTGAGTTATACTACCATACATTTTCCAATATCATCCCTCTAATGGGAATGCCTTGGCAGGTGGAGAGTCCCTAGACTTACCATCATGCTTCACATCCCTCAAATACTATTCCTTGACTAGCCAGAATTATGCAGCAGGCCTTCCAAATTCGACACACAAACTCTGAAGTTCTACAATAACCAACTATCCTGGTTGAAAGAAAAATCAGCCCAGCTTGTAGGATCTGATCCCTATCCTTTGTGGATTGGAATTTGAATATGAAATATCTCTGTGGGTGCAAGGTTAAGAACATAACTGCTGAACTTTCTTAATTATGTTAGGTTCTGTTTTTCATTTTCTGCACAGCTCCATAACTGCACAAACTTTATTTTAAAATTTTCTAGATATATTGTTGTCAGCTTCTCTGTTTTACCATTTTCTGCCCAGTTGTTCATCCAGAACGTGCCCATTTTCTGTTCTACTATTGCTGCAAAGTTGTTTTACTAAATAGTATATAGTTATGGTTTTTCAAAATACATGTTGGATTTTGATTAATGTATCTGGAAGTTTTTCTAATAGTTTTTTCTTATTTCTTGCAGCTTTTGTAGATGCTTTTGGATATCACTCGACAAAGACTTAACATTAAGTTTTCTACCCAACTTTTGTTCATTCTTCAGTGAAGATACAAGTTTAGAAGATGCACTAACTCATTAATATTAGTTTGCTACGAATGTTATGCAAAATCTTGAATGTTATCTTTATTTTTTTGTTAATTAAGCAAATATTGAAACTAACATCATCGGATGTTAACACATTTATTGTAATCAATCACACTCTTTATTTCTATCATCCTGCCCCCTCTCTCTATATAATCTGTTTTATGTATCTAGATTTTTAGTAGTAATTAATTTGATATTTGTTGATGAGTATAGATTCTTGTGATATCAATGGTTGTAAGATCAGTGGTGATCAATTAGAGACGAAAATTATTGATTGTCTCTAAAGGTCAATCTACGACCAAAATTGTTGCTCGTCTCTAATGAATAAGCTAGGACTAGAAATGATACTTGTTTGTAAAGTTATTTTAGGACCAGGTTGTTGTTCGTCTTTAAAAGTTCTCTAGGACCAGTTCGTTATGGTCGCTACAGCTATACTAGGAGCAGATTGTTAATGGTCTCTAACACTATTTAAGGACCAGGTCACACTCATCTCTAATGATTTATTAGGACCAGGTTGCGGAAGGTCGCAAAAGAGGTTTAACGACCTGTATGCCAGGATATCATTGGCCTATTTGAGACTAGATATGTAGTCCCTAAAGGGATTTCACGACCAGAAAATTGTCTCGTCTCAAAATCCATTTAGGGACTAGTTTTTTGAACTCGTCGTTATTGACCAGTGGCGACGGCAATATCTGGGATGGGTGACGACCAGATTTTTCTGGTCTCAATTGCGCTTTTGGGACCAGATTTGCACTTTCAGGGACTAGATTTCCTTTCCTTGGAGACTATTTTTCTTGTAGTGAATGAAGTTTGACTTCGATTGTAAAAGTTTAAAATTTTCCGCATTATTCTTATGACTTTATATGTATGATTATGCTAAGGGCTTGTATGCCAGCCCTTCGGGGTCAAGTACATCGTGTTACATCTAGGGGGTACCCCTGGGTCATGATAGCAAGCTGGTGGATGAGCAACTTGTAGAAGACTCCAAGTAGGTGTGTAAGCTACTTGTAGACATCTCTCAAGCAGGTGGATAAGCTACTTGTATGCAACATCAAAGTATGTGGATAAGCTACTTGTAGGAAGCTTTCAAGCAAGTGGATAAGCAACTTATTGGAAAACTTTTCTAGGAAGTCTTGTGATGAACTTTGCTAGGAAGTTTAGCAGTAAACTTTGGCGGGTAAGTGGTAATTTCTTGCACATGTCATCAAGCGTCATTCGATTATGCAAAGGTTGAAGGTGTTGAAGATGGGATTGAATATCCTTCTTCCATCCACTAATCGAAACCGTGTTTCTTCTTATACAACTCCTTCTTTTTAAGGCTTCGTTTGGTCGATCTGGTGAAGTACCTATTTCCGTTGGATGGTCCTGCCATATTGTGATCCCATTTTTGTGAAGGAACGTTCAGTCTTATGCTAGTAATGGCCTGAGTAACTTTATATCTTGTTAGTTCATATGGTGTTTGATATTCTTTCGCAGCTTTTCGGAGTTTTTCCCAATGGGGGTGGTTGTCCATGTAGTTCCATCAATCCCATTCTTTAGGCCATATTTATTTTGGGATACACCGATTTTGCTGGAAGATAATTCGTTGAGCTTCGTGATATTCATCTTACAAGGAAAAAATAGAGACGGGAAGCTTCCAGTAGAAGGATATTTATGGTCTAGCTTGGACCTGATTGTTGATAATCTTCACTTCATAGTGCAACATGAATATCTTAACCTCGTAGGAATTTTTGAAGCAATGAACCCACCAACTTCGTGGTCGGAACCACAATAGAAATTTTTGTAGGGCTGGTTGGATTCTATCAAAATCCCTAAACAAGTTGCACTTGAACTCCATAAAAATGTAATACTTGTGACATAATTGCCAGAATAACCATAGGAGTTCTTGGGGGAAATCATCTGCCAATAGAATGAACACATGGCAATATGGATACTCCGAGTGGACTCCAAAAGACTTGAGGATAGATCCTCCATACTTCTTGAATACCTGGAGTTCACTATATGTCCTTCGTTCTATCATAATTGATGGATCAAAGGGGGTCCCCAAATTGTGTTAAATATTTCCGATGGATACTCTGCCATCTCAGATGGGTTGATCCTTGGCTTTTTTAAGCATAAAGACAGTGTTGGCGGGATTTCCTATACTCTCTTTGTCACCAGATATTTGGAATAACTTCGACATTGAAGTATATGGCTTGAACTGTTGTTTGAAAGATATTCCCTTAGTTCTTATCTCAAGTCGATCCTTGAGTTGTGTGTAGATGTCGAACCCAATGATGAGATCTCTTCTTGGAACAGCTGAACCAAGGAGTTTGGTCCGAAATTGTAATCCAGAGAAGGACTCAATTACGACCGAATGTTTTGTAATTAGCTCCAGTCGTAAGGATTTCCTTTGATGGTGTACTAAAATTCTGGAAATGAGAAATCCATTGGTCATCAGGTAGAACTGCTGGATTAAGAATGGACAGCGCGGCTCATGTATCCATAAGTGCAATGACTTGCACCGTTTTATCCCATTTTGAAGAGTAGATAGCTAATTGAAAATGAGGTGTATAGACTTCTCGAGGGAAGTCAACAATCTCTTTCTTTGGATTGGATATCTAATACATGTTGTGGCCTGCATCATCATTAATATCAGTATCATCGCCAGCCATCTCATAGACAACTATTGAGAAAAGATTTTTTGCCCGTCGATTCATCCTCCAATGAAAATACTGATTCAAGGTCATCATTTCTGCTGAGACATATTCTAGTATGATCGGCTATGTCGTCAAAGAGTTGGAGGGTCTTGATATATCTTTTAGATTGAGGGCAATTCTTCGCAAAGTGTCCAGACTTGTTGAAAATAAAGCAACGATCATTTTTGTTGTAATTGCCTGGACTTCTTCTCCTAAAAAACTTAGTGCGCCCGGTCATCATGGATCGATTATCAGGTGGACTAGGAAGCTTGAATCTCTGATACTTCTTGACACTCTTTGGCCTTGCTCGACGACTTGAGAAAGAGCAGTCAGACTTAGTGACAAGGTCACTTCGACTGCATGCCTTATCAAGAACTGGATTATTTTGAACGATAAACAGAATATATCTCTTCGTACAGATACTATCTAGGGTTTGAAAGATAGCTTGCCTGATGTAGCCAATATGTGGGATAGTTATAGATTTGAATCTATCCTCAATGATTGTCTGATAACAACATGGATAGCATGGATCGCGTAAAAGCATTAGAGGAGCTTGATGGACACAAAATCAAGAAGTACAATGTGTGGAAGGTCCATCTAAGTGAAGAGAAAGAAGAAAGAGGTCACTTGTGCAAATGGTCATCTCATAATTTCAAGAATTCACAAAAGAAGACAACCAAACAAGGCCCTTACCTCATTAAGGGTAAAATTGTCTAAGAAGTGTCTTCTTTACTTTATTTTCAAGAATTCACAAAAGAAGGCAACCAAACAAGGCCCTTACCTCATTAAGGGTAAAATTGTCAAATAAGTGTCTTCTTTATTTTATTAGTATAAATAGTAGTCTCTTTTATTTTGGAAGATTTAGACTATATGGATTTTAAATGTGAAATGAACAAACTCTTTCAAGAGTGTAGTTTAAGGGTGGAATCCGTTTAGGATAGCCTAGCTTAGTGTAGTTTAATCTAGATTAGTGATGGGTGGATTCTCATTGTTGATTTAGGACTTCTTTAACCTTGATTTCACTTGAGATTGCTCATTTATTGTTTTCAATTTGAGTTGTTTCTTTTCGAATTCAAGTTTCTCTTCTTCCTTGGTTGATTGTTTATTCAATTGCCTTTCTTTCTTCTCTTCTCATCTCTTATATTTCTCATCTATCTTACTTTTGTGTTATTTCATTCCGCATTTGATTTCAATTGGTTTTATCCCCAATTGGAACCCTTATCATTTGGTATCAAGAGCCGAGGTTTAGATTTGTTCTTACAAATCTAGTCTTAATTTTAAAAAAAATAAAAAAAGTCCAAAAAAAATATTTAAAAAATCTGAATATATTTTTGTTTTGATTTGTTGTTTTTGACACTAGATCCTTGTTCCCTAGTGTTTTTTGAGTCGAGGTTTCAATTTTTGTTCAATTTGGAGTTGTAGAAGTGAGTTACCATTGAAGGGTTTCAAGCTTTTCAAAGTTTTCAAATTTTGAAAGTGGGTCTTTTGATTGAGGCGAAATTGGAGGTTAATAATTAGTGGGTTTTGTTCTCTTAGTTGAAGGGAAGAAAATCCTAAATTTTGAGCCAATTTCGAGTTGTTTGAGTGTATTGGGGTTTAGTGTGTGTTCTTGGTGTTCTACGTGTTCTTGGTGTCTTCAAGTTGTTCTTGAAGAAGAAGAAAGAAGAAAGAAGAAAATACATTTGATCCAACTTTTCAAGTCAAAGTTGGTCAAAGGTGTTTTTTGGGGTCCATTAGTGGAAATTCAAAAAAAAATATTTTGAATTTCAAAAAAAAAATAAAAATTCACGTGGACTGCCACGTCAGCAATCAGCTACCAACACAGCAACCACTTCAGTGCCAGCTCAGTGCCACAACAGCAGCTCACTGCCAGGTCATCCCAGACGCGCCATGTGGCGCGTGTGGCTCAGATTCAGAGAGGAAAATGTGCAGGTTTTTGGTTAAGACCCCAATAATATTCTAAGTATGGAAGTTTTTTGGACCTAGAAATTTTTCTAAGTGTCCAAACTTCGTGATTCTCTTTTCTACCATTTTTCCCTTCAATTCCTCAACTATTTAACAATTAATTAACATCTTTAACTACTTGTTAACTAGTTTTAATCATCAAATCATCCAATCAAAGTCTTACAAGTGATGAACTTCTTTGAGGCTTAAATTTTTTTCTAAGTGTCCAAATTCACTTCTTCTTCTTCTAAACTCATTTTTCTTCTAATTTTCAACTATTTAACAATTAATTAACATCTTTGATTACTTGTTAACTATTTTTAATGATCAAATCATTTCTTTGATCCTTCAAATTAAGTAACAACAAGTAATTCTTCTACTTTTGCTTCTTGGTTTATTTTGAGGCCGAATCTATTGGTGCTTCTTTATTCTACATTTGTCATCTTAATTCGTTGATAACCTTCTTGATTCAAGTCCTTTAGATTTTTGGGTCATCCTTCTTTCAAGAGTCACAAGAATCCACTCCACCACAAAGAATTAGTGATCTTGTGATTTGATTGGACAAAGGTAGTTCTCTATCAACTTTGAGAAGACACTTTAGGAAAGTGAGTGTGAGATCAAATAAGAGAGGTGTGAGGAATTTTGCCACTAGCCTTGTTTGCTAAGTTTTGTAGGTACCCAAGGTGATTACAAGGAAGAATGTCATCCGTAATTTCCGAATATTGTGGAGATGATAATGGTTAATACGCTTGTAGCAATATGAGCTATGAGCACGGTGAAAATGAGTTTTGTGAGGGCTATGATGGTCCTTACGAGCATGGTAATGGGGCTCTTGTTTATGATGGTAATTCTTATGACGGATATAATGGCCCATGGGATAATGAACAACATGGTGGTGAGAATTACTACTCCGGAGATGATTTTGAGATGTATGGAACTTATGACTCTTGTGATGATGTTAAAGGGATGGAAGAACCTTATGGTGTATATCATTGTGAAGATGAAGGTTCTCATGCTACGCACCATGGTTATGATGGTGATATGAGGTACAATTCTTTCTCTCATAGGTCTTATGAATCCTTTGAGCAGAATATAGATAGAAATGGAGGTTGTGAGGTTGAATTTACTACCTCGTCTTGTGCTACTTCCTATCCTAAGAAAGAAGGCATAGATGTTTGGATGGGACCATTTCAAAGCCATCGTGTGGACCATAGAAGAAGTACATTCCCTACTTCTCGAAATATGCTAACTTATTCTTCTCATCCTAGTTCCAATATTTCTTGTCTCAGTATGGTGATGAGGTTGAAGGTAGAGGGGGAGGAACACTAAGCCATGAAGTAGTAGAGTTAAGAGAATCTTTTACAACGTTGAGGGAAGATTT
>JAJOOH010012441.1:0-19635 GCA_029582605.1 Solanum gracilifrons
CACGTTCAAAAGCTGGGCATGCAAATCATCTGCGAGCAGTCCTTCAGGTTCTTCGAGATCGAGAACTTTATGCAAACTTTTCTAAGTGTGAGTTCTGGTTGAACTCTGTCACTATCTTAGGCCATATTCTATCAGATGCAGGCATTAAAGTTGATACACAAAAGATTGAGGCCGTAAAAACTTGGCCCAGACCTACGACTCCAACTGAGGTTTGTAGTTTCTTGGGATTAGCTGGATACTATAGAAGGTTTGTAGAGGGGTTTTCTTCACTTTCAGCACCATTAACAAAGCTGACTCAAAAATTAACTAAGTTCCAGTGGACTGAGGCTTGCGAGCACAGTTTCCAGGAGCTGAAGGACAGGTTGACATCAACAACAGTTCTTGCATTACCAGACGGTTCAAAAGGCTATGTGGTGTATTGTGATGCTTCTGGTGTTGGGTTGGGATGTGTTCTAATGCAACATGGTAAGGTTATCGCATATGCTTCAAGGCAGTTGAGGAAGCATGAGAAGAACTATCCGACCCACGATTTAGAGTTGGCTGTAGTTGTGCATGCGTTAAAGATCTGGAGACACTATTTGTATGGCGTTCATGTTGACATCTTCACAGATCATAAGAGCCTTCAATATATATTTAGACAGAAGGAGTTAAATTTGCGACAGTGTCGATGGCTTGAGTTACTGAAAGACTACGACGTGGATATTTTATATCATCCAGGAAAGGCGAATGTGGTAGCCGATGCCCTCAGTCGAAAATCTATGGGTAGTTTATCCCACTTAGGTGTTGAGAAGCGGGAGCTAGCGCGAGAGCTTCATCAGTTAGCTAGCTTAGGAATCAGATTGTTAGAGGTAGACGATAGTGGGGTCACAATTCAGGATACAGCCGTATCATCTCTAGTTGTAGAAGTAAAATCACGGCAACAAGAGGATCTTAGCTTAGAGAAGCTTAGAGCCAAGGCTCAGGATCCACAGTCTTTAGCATTTGATATAGCAGAAGATGGAGTCCTCAGATATAGCGGTCGATTGTGTGTTCCAAATGTTGTAGGGCTTAGACATCGAATTATGGAAGAGGCACATCATTCCCATTATTCTATTCACCTTGGTTCGACGAAGATGTACCATGATATTAAGGAGATCTATTGGTGGCATGGGATGAAGAAGGACGTTGCTGAATTTGTGGCGCAATGTCCTAACTGCCAACAGGTGAAGGTTGAGCACTAAAAGCCCGATAGGCTAGTTCAGGAGATAGTCATTCCTTTGTGGAAGTGGGAAGCAATTAATATGGATTTTACTACAGGGTTACCTCAATCGCGTCGCAAGTTTGACTCTATTTGGATAATTGTTGATAGACTAACAAAATTAGCCCACTTTTTACCAGTTAGGGCTACTTTTTCGGCCGAAGACTATGCAGGGCTCTATATTAGAGAGATTGTTAGGCTACACGGTGGCCCAGTATCTATTATATCCGATAGAGGAGCACAATTTACCGCCAACTTCTGGAAGTCCTTCTAGAAAGGACTGGGAACACAGGTTAATCTTAGTACTGCCTTTCACCCTCAGACAGATGGCCAGGCTGAGCGCACAATTTTGACACTCGAAGATATGTTACGGTCATACGCGCTAGACATCAAGGGGAGTTGGGATGACCACTTACCTCTTATAGAGTTCACATACAATAATAGTTATCATTCCAGCATCGGGATGGCACCTTATGAGGCTTTGTATGGGAGAAAATGTAGATCCCCCATTGGATGGTTCGAGGTAGGTGAGTTAGGGTTGATTGGACCCGACTTAGTCCAGCAGACAGTGGATAAAGTTAAGCTCATTCGGGAGAGGCTGCTAACAGCTCAAAGCCGACAGAAGTCATACTCAGATATGCGACGAAGGGACTTAGAGTTTTACGTCGATGATTGGGTATTGTTAAAAGTCTCGCCTATGAAAGGTGTATGCAATTTGGCTAAAAGGGAAAGCTTAGTCCAAGATTTATTGGGCCATACCGGATCCTTCGAAGGGTAGGACGAGTGGCTTATGAGTTAGAATTGCCTTCAGGGCTAAAATATGTTCATCCAGTTTTCCATGTATCGATGCTACGAAAGTGTGTAGGAGACCCTTCTCGAGTTGTCCCAGTAGAGAATTTTCAGATCACAGAGTTGTCCTACGAGGAAACTCCAGTTGCTATATTAGATCGGCAGGTCCGTAAATTGAGGACCAAAGAGGTGGCTTCGGTTAAAGTATTGTAGAGGAATAAAAATAGAGAAGAGGTGACCTGGGAAGCTGAGGATGGCATGAGGTCCAAATATCATCACTTGTTTCATACCCCAAGGTGATGTTATATCAGTTTATATTAGGGAAGTAAGGTAAGATACCAATTTGATTCTATATATTTATTATTGCTTATTATTATTGTAGTTGTCGTTGTATATCTCCTCGCACTGTTGTGGTGGAGCTATAACGCTTATTTATTTATGTTGTCATGTGAGACGCCTAAATTTTGGCAACACCTAAGGACTGAACAGCGTGACTCAGATTTTTCATTCGAGGACGAATGTTTATAAGGGGGGAAGAATGTAACACCCCGACTCTTCAAAACGTCTAATTTAACTCGTATCTTCGTGGAAAGACAAAGAGGGTGAGTAATAAATTAAAAATGATGTGTTGTATGATATTTTAAGTGTTCAAGTGTTGTATCTCAAGTTTTGAAGTTAGGTAAGTGGCAAAAATAAAAGTTGACGAAAGTTACTGTAAATTACTTTTTAAAGATTTGTCTGAAATTTGGGTCAAATATCTCTGACGTTTTCTCCCAATCTATTAAGAGTTATGGTCCTTGCGAGCTATGAAATCGAACGTCTATAAGTCTAGTTTTCAACGCATCAAACCGTTTGTTCATACGACTTCAGAATAGAGAAATATTCACATTTTCGTGGGACTGCGCAAGCAGGCACGTGAGATGGGGCCCTAAGTCGGTGGATTGTTACATATATCTTCTTCTTCGATCTTTTTCTTCATTTTTAAGTTAAAAACCAGAGAAATTAGAGAAACCCATTTCTAGGATCAAGTGAAGTATAGATTTTCTCGACTTAAGTCCTTGATGAAAGTTGTTCTACGCGTTGGGCTCATCATCGTGGTATAATTTGTTTTATCGATTGTGTAGGATATCACACTTTAGTGTTGGGACATCAAGGGTTTGAATATATTTGAAGGTTTTGAGGCGTATTACGAACCTAAGATCGAGGTAAGACCCTCATTTCATCGACTCTAGCTTTTATAAGCAGCAAATAGCAATTTGCGATGGAAATACATATCTTTTATCGTATTGTCATAGTATCTTTTATTTTGTGTGTTGATTATGGTCCTACCTTGTTGTAGTATTGAGGGAGTTATGAGTAAAAGTCGTTAGGCCACGTGAATTTAGAAAAAAAAGGTATGTTAAGGCTATTCCCTACTTACGGCATGTTCCTTAATATACTTGATATACTTGTAGCCGTTATTGTTGATTATTGGCTGCTCGAGCTGATATAATCCTCCCTTGTCAGGAGTCTTATTCAGTTTGTCACATCCCTATGTTAGACACGACTTAGAGACTATTTGTACAGGTTGCTTATAACTAGATTGCTCGCTTTTAACGATTTGATTGTTATTATTGCTCTTGGGGCTATTACGGTTAGCTGCAGGAATGTGATTTATGCCTAGAAGGGATATGTCCAACCTACGGGGTTAAATGGATAACTAAAAGGGCTATATGTTGCCTACGGAGCTATATTGATGCCTAGAAGGGCAATGAGTTGCCTATAGGGCTATATTGACGCCTAAGAATGGCTATGTTGTTGCCTAAGAGGGCTATGAGTTATCTATAAGTTATATTGATACCTAAGAGAACTATGTGCTTCTATGGGGCTATATTAATGCCTAAGAGGGCTATGTGATTGCCTACAGGGCTAGAGGACTATCAATAGGGGTATATAGACTGGTTGGCACCTTCCGAGCTTATGGGGGACTGAGTAGGTGGTCTTGTGTGTTGTTTGTACCTTCCGGGCTTAAGGGGGCCCAAGTAGGTGGTGTTGTGTTCTCTTTGTACCTGCCGAGCTTATGGGGGCTCTGTTAGGTTGTTGTTTTATTATTTTTGATAAGTTTAGATTTAGGAGCAGGTCAGTACACTTATCTTATCCTTAATTTATTTATCGAATTATTCCAGTATATTAGGATACTTGATCAAAGGCTATTGCCTTTCATACTCCGTACATTATTTTGTACTGACACCCCATTGCCTGGGGGCGCTGCATTTATGCATGCAGGTCCTGACAGACAACTGAGTAGACCTCCTCAGCAGCAGGATTGACTTTTATTCGGTTGGCTAGCCCCTTTCCTCCGGAGCTGCCAGAGTTGGGAGGTTTGTTAACTTTTGTTGTATATATCTTCATGGGTAGGCTGGGGACCTGTCCCACCAATCTTTACTACTCTTAGAGGCTTGCAGACTAGTGTGTGGGTTTTATAGCTACGTTATGGCCATGCTGGCCTATGTTGTTGGTTTGCGGAAGCTTGTGAGCTGTTTGATATATTGTATTGATATATACCTGCTTTTATTTTTGGTATATATATCATGGTGGCCTCGACGGCCCAATTAGGACTTCTGTGCTAGTTGGCTATTTATTTATATGATCTCCTGGGAGTAGCTGTTTGTTTTATAGATCAGTTGACAGGGGTCTTGCTGGCCGATGGCTTAGTTTTAAGCCGAGATATACTTGTTTGATTTCTTGATTGCGTGTGGCTTCCATGCGCTAGTAGCAAATGGTTCAGCAGGGTCGGCTCGGGCCTGAGTTTTGGCATTAGGAGCCAGTTGCTCCGCTCGAGTTTGGGGCGTGACAATATGGCAGCAATAGAGGCAATTAAAGAAGCTATATGGTTAAAAGGTTGGTGGCAGAATTGAGTTTGGTTTAGCTGGAATCAACTCTAAGATGTGATATTCAAAGTGATATTCATTGGTTTAAAAATCAAAAATTTCATGAACGCACTAATATCATTGAAGAGGGAGCTAATAAGGTCGAGAATGCTATCACGAACGATAACGTTGTAGACACGTTGACCAAGATACTCCATCTTGCCAAGTTTGCACATTACAAGGACTTGGTGGGAGTATGCATCACCAAAAAATAGAAGTCATATATATCCACCATATCAACTAGAAAATAATTATATATGTATATATATATATTGTAATTTTATTAATTGAAGAATTTAAACCATGAAATTAGTATACATATCAAACTCATCATCTGTCTAAATCCCTAGTTACAAGAGGAAAATAATTGAACATCATACTTACGAACTGAAAAATACTTACTAATTAGAACAGATCAAATGTGAAAATAAAAAAGCACCCAGGCGGAAGAAACTAAGAAAAGTATAGACCTCTTGAGCAGTTTCAGAAGAAGAAAGAAGGATTATATAGTTGAACTAAAGGCAAAAATTTAAAATAATTTACCCTTTACAACCTTTATTATTTTATCACATATACAAGTACATCCTTGTAATTAACAAATCACAAAGGGGTAAAATGGGTATCGAATATTAAATGCTCGCTGATATGCTACGGTCAAAGTTGCGAAAAGTTATCATTAAATTTAATGAGCGGTTTGACCATGTAATTTTGTAAATCTAAGCTAAATTTAAAGAATCTATACATTTAAGGACTAATGGCATGATTCGTTCAGGTCTCGAGGCCTTCCGCATGATTTTGAACTGCTAGCCGAGATGTTTCTAAAAGTTTGGAAAATGATTGACTTTGGTCAACATTCTAGATAAATATGTTCAGATGAAAATCCCATCATCACAATTAGCTCTGAATGCCGAGTTTGAGCTAGAATGACATTTGGTTTAGGCCCTAAGGTGATCGGGATGTTTTTATGTTGTTTGGTGTTGCTTATTTGATTGCTTTTGTAAGTGTTGGTTTGGGTCAACATTCTATCGAGACAACATAGTTGGTTGTCTCGTCAACTCCATTGAGTCTGGAATGTCATTTCTGGTGGGGTAGCATAGTAGATTTGCATTCATGGGGTTCCAAACGATTCACGAGCTCCCGTTCGATCATTTTTCTCAACTATAAAATGAACTGATATAGTTGGTGCTGACCAGCACCCAAAATTTGCTCAGCACGTCCGTGAGTTGGGACATACGAATGTGAAGACTACCTTTCTTGATCAACATGGTCGCGGCCATTGATCATCGTAATCGCAATATGAGGTCAGTGGACCCACTCAAATTTAATAAATCGCGATAAAGAACTTCATTACAATTATATCAGTTCCTCGCGTTTAACATGCATTTTCGCAAAGTGAATTTCCATTTTTGTAGAGATTTGGAGAGAAAATTAAAAGAGAAATTGACTGCGAGTTGCTCGATTTTGACTATGGATAGCGTGGGAACATATTGTGGGTCATTATTCTTCCATACACTATGTACGTTCCATTGATTTCTTCTTTTAAAATCCATTTTGATCATTATTGAGCTTAAACTTGGTGGGACTATTTTGGGCTCAATCGGTGCTCGAAATCTGCCCATTTTTAGGGCACAGGCTTCTTGAGCTAGTTGAGATCTTGTGACGAAATCATTTTTTAGATTTCGTGTGCATGCCCCCACGGTCATATTTTGATCCGATTTTTGGGTCTGAAATCTTTTATTGCAATTTTGGTATGGTAATTCCTCGAACTTTAATTGAGCTAAATAGAATTCATGCAAGTCACCCATCAATTTTTAGTTCTGGGTCAACTTCAAATGACTAGATCTCTTAGCACATAAATAATTAGGTGGCCCATAAGCTATCAAATCAAAAATCTTTGAGTCCTCTTTACATTGCCACCAAGTTTGCCTAATTTTGAGCTCAGAGTAAAAAGTTATGCCCGTTTGAGTGAAGCCTCTCTATTTATGTCACGATTTGAGACTACACCCTGGACGTGGCCGGAACTCGAGAACCATTGATGGCCCTCAAGCGAACCCTCATCTTGGCTAACTACAAATGGAAGACCAACTCAAGCATCCACAATCATCAAATTGGAAGAAGTGTTTAAAAACAATTTACTAAACCTCAAAACTTAACTAGATATACTGAGCATGAAACATAAGTTTTAAATAAAATATTTGAAACTGAAAGACACTCCAAAACTGTCTATATATGAAGCCTCTACTATACAAAGATGATTGTCGCGACAAGACCCACGACTCCTCAAGAGAACTACTAGTAACAATTCATAAACATGGGAGTCCTCCAGAAGCAAGGAGGTCTTACTAAAAAGCTGATGAAATGATCTCAATGAACTCTTGCTGAGGATCCTAAGAACCTATATCTGTATCATTAAAAGATGTTGGTCGAATGACATCAGTACATTGGATGTACGAGTATGTAATATAGCTTAATAACAAAAAAATACTGAATGAAAGCACTACTGTAGATATAGATATATACTCAACTAAATGTAAAGAAATAAAGGTGTTAAATCATTTAAAACTTTACAAAATACTTTTGCATCTCTGAACTCAACATAATAAGTGATATATAAAAATACACTTTAACTCTATTGGGATATTCTCTAACCGACAACTATCACTATAAGCTACATGATGATACATCGTCTCGCCCAAGCTGTCAGAACTGTCATATACCTTGCCGGGATATAGGACACCTAAACTAAGTGGATCCACTAAGTATGCTTAAAAAGCAATAAGGAATCATCTAAAAAGTATGACCCTTTACCCATGTTGGCATACATGGTTTATGAGGACTTTGAGTTATCTGAACTCATCCCCATATCGGTGTTCAATACTACTCCCAATAATATATGATCATGCTCATATGTTTAAAAATATAACTCTTCCTCAGGTTTAAGATAATTGTTCAAACTACCCTCTTAAAAGAGGTAGCTACCCTTGAAATATCTTTTGAACTCATAACTCATTTAGAAATCAAAATTTCTCTTTTATCAATGTAAAAAATGATACCTTTGGGAATACTTAGTCCCCTTATACTCTTACTCACCTCATACATGAAAACTCTTTCTAAAAAAACATATCAAAATCATATTGTAATATGATCATTGATGACTCGGGAAGTCATACTGCATAAACATTGATGGTATATCTAGATACAATACTACTTAAACATTGATAGCATACCCGATCGTCATACTAATCATGTTTTAAAAACTCTTTCTCAAAACTGATACCATTTTTCAGAGGTGAGGAATTCATCTTATGTTTGGCTAAAGATTTTATTATAATATTCTTTTGCTGAGTGTTTTAATCTTGATATCTCTTTAATATTATTTATTATATATTCTAGATATAACATATCTTAGGTTCTTTGGTACATATATAAATTATTCTCCATTAATTGTTCTAATAGTTTTACATTTTCTATAGCTTCTGTCCAATATTGTATATATTCGTAGTTCATTTTTTAATCTGAATCTTCTATTTCCTAATCGTATAATTCTATTCTCTCAAGGTCTAGATTATGTAGGTCTATTTCATACCATTGTTGGTTTAATATATCTTTTAATTCGTCATAATTAAATATTTTTTCCCATATGATTCTTCTTAATTCAATTATCTCTATACCTTTAAGTATATATAAGATTAAAGTTTCATACTTTTTTATCATTTCATCATGCATGTATGTAGTCATGTTCGTTGTTATGCAGGTTTTTTATTTTCAATTATTCCTTCCTATCATATTCATAATTGATTAAATTCATATTAGATCATTATGAACTAGATTATTTGTTTATCATGTTCTCCTGTCGCTACTAGCATCGTACTTTAGCGAATACTTCCTTCTTATCAGCACCTCAACTTTGTTTACTCCCCTAAACGGCTTTCCTTGCCTACCGGTTTCAACATTAGGATGGCATAGTATAGAAGTTTTCTCCCTGTTTCCAGTGTGCTAATAAACTAGAATCATGATTCAAATAATTCTAAAACATAATAACTAACATAAATTTATTCAATCATATATATGATATTCAGGAATATATGAAATTAGTTCTGCATATTTGTTGAACAATATACCTTTGTCTCTTGCTTATCCATGATATCTGAAGGTTGCTCCATTATCTATTAAGTATAAATATCTTAAGTATTTGAGAGAGTGTTTTTATGAAAGCTTGCTTCGTTTATTGAAGGCTTGCTCATTATGTTACATGTACATTCCTTTATATAGACAATTCTAATCCTATATTATTCTCTATAATAATGCGTCTACTATATTCTTTACGACTTTTTTACATACTATTCTTTACAATAATGTGACTACTGCACACTTTACGACTTTCTTTACATAATAATGCACATGTGTCTATCTTCTTTTTTATCTTTTTGTCTTCTTCTTTTTATCTTATCTATTTGTCTTCTCCTTTATCTACAACTTTCTTTACATAATAATGCACATTTTACTTCATGTGTCTTTATCTTTTTGTCTTCTTCTTCTTGTCTTCTTCTTCTTATCTTCTTTGTCTTCTTCTTCTTATCTTCTTTGTCTTCTTCTTTTTATATTATTTGATCATTCCAGCTGGACATCGAGAATCACATTATCTTCTCTATTACATTTTGAACATATATGGTCACGATATTTATGTCCAATTAGCTTACAATATCTGGTTAATAGTTCTGACGAAATAAATCATGCCTTTAATGCTCTTGTTGTATGTCTTTCTTCTGGTTTTAATAATGATAAAATCCATTTCTGGATTTCATCCATATCTGATTTCCTTAGTTCCCTTGAGTTGGCATAAATCATTAATTGATCTCTGGAATAGTAGCTCCATATAGCATTGCCATTCAAATAATTGTTGTCTAATTCTTGTATTATAGTTGATATACCAATTATTCTTTTATTGGCATAAAAACTAGGTATCTCAATTTTTGGTATTTCTGGTAGTTCTTCGCTATCTTCTGGTATTATCATATCTTTGGTCAGGCCTATCTTTACAACTTGAATCGGAGGTTTTATCTCCTCATGTAGTATTTCTGTTGTTGCCGTATAGAATTTTATATAAAATAAATTCCCTTTGGTTACTCTTTTGTATATAATAAATGCTTTGTATAATTCTGGTATACCGCTTAATTCTTCTCCATCGTAGGTATATGCAGTACTTATTAATCCATAATTATAACATGTTTTAACTAGGTTAGCATTGGTTTTCGGCTGTGTAATTAGCTTGTTGTATCCTTGTAATTTCTGGGTTGTATAGTCTTGGTTTGGATCTTTTGTAGTGGTAGATCTGGGATTGAGGTTTAGGTAACTCTGTATTTTGTATATATTTTTGATGTATGTCCTTGTGATGTGGTTATATACCTTTTTCTCATGTTGTAGGGTATCTGCATACGTTGAAGTTTGTGGTTCTATGGTTAATGTGTTTTTTGCTTTTTGTGTAGATGACTTTTCAAATAACTTATTTAAATTTGCATTTCGTTGTTTTTCAATAACTGGTCTCCTTGTACCTGCAGCTATATTTAGACAATCATTACGGGTTTTAAGGTTGTTTCCCAATGTCACCTCTTAGCTCTAGATTTTTAAAGTCTTCCGATCGACTTAGCTCTGCATTTTTATAGTCATGTTGCTGACTTGTACTAGCTTTAGACTTCAGATTATCTTCATTAGTCTTTAGCTTTTGTATCTCATTGTCCATACTGTCCACTTTGATACAAAGTGTAGTAATGACTTTGAGTATCTCTTCAATTGTATTTTCTTTCTCAGTTTGAGTAGCTTTGTCTTGATAAGTAATCTGCAATAACATTCTTGTCAGTTTTTCAAAAGTTTTCAAGGGGTGAATTAGTATATAATTATTTTTCCAAAAAGCTCTGACTTCTCTCTTCTTTTCTCTCTCTAAAAGTTTTTTTTTTACCGTTACTTAAGTTTGGCAACTTTCGGCGAGTTCATGTCCCTCCCCGTGGGCCTACCGGTCCTCGGTGTCCCCCCTCCGATGGCTTTGCGACCCTCTTCATCCCTAAATCCAAAGTTTTCCAATCTCTCTGCTGATTTCCCACCCTTGCCAGCTCCTAAATTTGGCTACCCAGCTACCCATAATCCTTCAACCTTTGATAACCATCTCCTAGTACATGCAGAATCGTCTCCTTCATTGGAAACTAAAGGGGCTGAAAAAACCAAATCGTCCTATGCTAACCTTGCAACGAACCGAAATGCTCAAAGGCCCAAAGTTCGGCTTCCACCAAGGACACACAATTTCCTAAACGAAAAACCGGTAGTTTCATTTTCTAATGAAGAAAATGAATTGCTAGCCCAAACTTGCAAGTGGACCATAATTGGTAAGTTCTCTCACATACGCCCTTCTATCGACATCATTAGGAGAGAATTTGCAAAAATTATCCCGGGCAAAGGTACCATCAAAATTGGGCTTTCGATATGCATCATGTGTTTCTAGACTTCGATAACTTGGAAGATCATCTAAATGTGTTGTCAAGGAATTTTATCCAGCTAGGCGGTTTGAACATTATGAAAATCATAAAATGGTCGACTAAGTTCAAACCAGATACAGATAACACTTTGGCCCCTGTTTGGATCAATTTGCCTGACTTAAAGTGGCATCTCTATGAATGGGATGCTATTTGTAGAATTGTCGCCCCGATAGGGACTCCCCTTCTTCTTGACAAAGCGACTCACGCTAAAACTAGGCCTACCACGGCTACGGTGAGAGTTGAAATTGATCTAACTAATCCTCTCGTTAATGAAGTTCTTCTAGAAATTACCAATGTGGCAGGTATTACTGAGGTGATCAATCAAAGAGTTGAATACGAAACTATTCCAGCTTTTTGTTCACATTGCAAGTTGCAAGGTCACCAGGATGAGAATTGCAGGAAGTTGCATCCAGAGTTGAGAGACATGGAAGGAGGAACGCTCGTCAGAGAGCAAAAAATGGAGTTGCAGCCGATCATAGGTGAATCCACCGTAGACAACAAGGATGCGATGGTAACTCCCTCTCAAGACATAAACTCATCGCAAAGTAAAGATGATGAGTGGCAAACAGTGGTTAGAAAGAAAGGTAAAAGCTCTTCCAAATCCACGACTGACGAGGGACGAAAGGACAATGGTTCCAACAAAGATAAGAAACAAAATCAATTTCTTAATATCAGAAATTTAGAGGTGAATCCTAACGAGCAGAAGTCGACAACATGGATACTACGACAAATAATGCAGATTGTGTGAAGCACACTTTGGTGTAGGAAAGGAGCATCATCTTGAGATCTCATTCTAAAATGGGTAAGAAAGAGGTAGCTAGAAAGAAGCAAATCAATCAGAAACTTCAAAATATCAAAAGCAACATGAGAAAGACGAAGCAAATCAAGGATATATCTACCCTGAGATTACAATACAAACTCAATTCATGAACTCTCGTATGGTTAATGTCCAGGCTGCTGACATTGAAAAAGGTTTCAGCCAGAGGAAAAAAATTTATTTCAATTGTTTTAATTCCAGCAGATATAAAACTTGGCACGAAAGAGATCAGCCTAGAGGAGGGTATGCCCGTGGCCTCAACGCCTACTTCTCTATTTGGGCTGAATTCCAAACTGAAGGAATACATAGCTGGCAGAAAAGCTAAGGAGAAAGGGATACAACTTTCGAGCTTATCCAATCCCCCAAGAATCGATGAGACATTGGCAATAGACATGACGGAGCATGAAGACACTGCCTACAAAGATCGTGAAGACATAGATATGTTTAATGGTGGGAACGAATCAACACTCTCTATCTCGGATAATGAATTAATCAAAAGAGACAGACCTCCCCTTACGTGTGTTAAGGTTGATAACTCCACGCAGAAACATCATAGCGTGACCTTCTTCAATAATCTCTCACCTAGAGGTAATAATGTCTATCAAAATGATGATGAGGTCCTCCATCCTTCTACGGAGTCATCTCTCAAGTCTCAAAAGTCCCTTTTTCCCAATAGTCTCCACGATTAATACTCTCTCATGGAATATTAGGGGGATAAGGTCCCAAGGCTCTTTAGAAAGGCTCAAAACTCTCAAAAATCAACACAAGTTTCCTTACATGTTCCTTCAAGAACCCAAGGTAAATCAGAAAAATATTGAGAAATTCAAAAGAAGACTGGGCTATCCTTATTGTTTCCATAACTGTTCCAATAAAATCTGGATCTTTTGGTCTACTGGTTACCAACTTGACATAATTGAAGACAAGGAGCAACATGTACTTATCCATATCACTCACCTCCATGAACCTGTTGATTTCCACCTTTCTGTGGTTTATGCAAAATGTGAGGAGGCTCTTAGGATCCCTCTTTGGGATGACTAAGGGATATCTCTGGTAGAATTACTGGTCCATGGGGTGTAGTAGGTGACTTTAACGTTATCACTTGCTCCGATGAAAAAATATGAGGCAATCCCTTCAGAATGCAGGAAAGTTTTGGCTTCACCTCGTGTTTGGAAGACTGTGACCTTCAAGATGGTGGCTTTCTTGGGGCCAAGTTTACTTGGAGTGATAACAGAGACCCTCCGAATACCATATGGAAAAGGCTAGACAGACTTGCTTATAATAGCCACTGGTTTGATAGATTCAGGGAAACCTCTGTTTCTCATCTCTCGAGAACTTGTTCTGATCATGCACCCCTCTTAATTAAATGTGTTCGTGAAAATGCTAACTTCGTCAAATATTTCAGGTTTCTCAACATATGGACTGAGCACGAAGATTATATGTCAGTGGTCCAAGATGCTTGGAACCGGGATCAAGAAGGCAATTCACTTCAAATCCTACACCAAAAGCTCAAGATTGTCAGTAAGGCTTTGAGTGGCTGGTCCAGAACTGCTTTTGGAGATTTTTATGAAGAGCCGAAGAGATTGGAAATTCTTATCAAAGATCTGGAAGAAGCCTCTATCAACAACAACTCTCAAGAAAATAGGATGAATTTATCTAAAGCCAAAGCTGAATTCACTAGATTCTTGAAAATCCAAGATAAAGTTATGTGCCAAAAAGCAAGATTTAAGTGGTTAGAAGAGGGCGATACAAACTCTACCTTCTTCCACAATGTTATAAAAGATAAGAATAAGAGGCTCTCAATCCATAAGATTAAAGACCAAGATGGCAATTGGGTGGAAGGTACCACTCAAGTTGCTACAGTTGCTGTCAATTACTTCTCCAACCTTTTCAAAACTGAAGATATTGATGAGAATAGCGATATTTTTAATGTGATAGATAGGGTGGTGACTCGAGAGGATAACATATCCCTCACCTCCCCTCCTTCTATCCAAGAACTTAAAGATGTTGTGTTCTCTATTGACCCTAATAGTGCCCCGGGACCTGATGGCCTAAGTGGGAAGTTCTATCAATCAGCCTGGCCTATTATTACTTCAGATGTCCATGCTGCGATTAATTCCTTCTTTCAAGGTGCTACCCTTCCTAAATTCTTTACTCATACTTGTATTGTTATGCTTCCTAAGGTGAATTTTCCTCAAGATTTTTCTGACATTAGACCTATTAGTCTGTGTAATACTACTAGTAAAACCTTGGCCAAAGTGATTAATTCTAGGTTGTCTGGGATTCTCCTTAGAATTATTAGTCAAAATCAGAGTGGCTTTGTTAAAGGGAGAGCTATTACTGAGAATATTCTTCTTGCACAGGAAATTGTTAATAATATTAACAAGCCGAATGTAGGGGGTAATGTGGTGATTAAACTTGATATGTCCAAAGCTTATGATAGAGTTTCTTGGCCTTTCTTGTGTTTTGTTTTAAGGCATTTTGGCTTTGCTGAATCTTGGATAGATCTCATCTACAGGTTCATTTCAAACAATTGGTATACTATGCTTGTAAATGGGAGTAGACATGGTTTCTTTAATTCAGGAAGAGGTCTCAGATAGGGAGACCCCCTCTCACCTAGTCTATTTATTCTTTCGGCAGGGCTTCTCTCTAAATTATTAAATGCCCTTCATAGAAACCCTGCTTTTAGTTGCTTTTCTATGCACCTTCCAGGTCCCCAAATTAACCATCTTTGTTTTGCAGATGATACAATTATTTTTAGCGGTGGAAAGAAGGTTTCACTACAAATCATTCTCAAAACTTTGGACTTCTATGAAAGAACGTCGGGTCAACTCATTAACAAAAACAAGTGTTCTTCCACTATTTGTATCTGTAAATATAAAATAGTTTTTCTCTGTGCTATTATAGATTTTTTACAAATTCCTGCAAATATATTATTGTTAAGTCTATTTTGCCTATGTCTCAATTCTTGTCTTTTTGCTATAATTATTTCAGTAAGTTTTTGTCTTTATTTGTTATTCTCTTTATTCATTGTATCTTTAAATATTGAATATATTTATATTCTATTTTAGATATATTATCTATTAATTGATCTAATTTGTTGTTATCAGTTTTTGTGATATTGAGTTGTTTATATTCTGGATATAATTTGTTTAATTTTCTTCTTAATTTTCTTAACTCTCTACTAGTATGTTTCTTCTTATACTTCTTTTCATACATAGCTCTGAAAACACAATTGTTTGATTTAAAAGATTCTCAAAATTTATAACTCAAAATAGGGTTCATGTTGAAATATAGACATGAACTACTCAACTCAAGGATCTTAATAGCAATATGGAAACTTGGTACTCAGAACTCAACGATACTACCCATCTAAAAAATACTCAATTCATGGGGCTCATGCTGAAATATAGACATGAACGAATCAACTCAAGAATCTTAATGCACAACATATAGCAATTCAATAATTAGGAATAAAATTTCAAAAAGAAACAAGAACTCCAGAACTCAAAATCAACTTATCTCAAGAATACTCAAATCTAGGGATAGAATCCTAGATTACTCTTTTACTGATTTGAAAGTAGATGTTGGTGTGAGGACGAACTAGTCCAAGACTATGATAGCATTACATACCTTAAAGAACAAGTTTCTTGACGAATCTTGAAGAACAACTTGATTAGAAGTCTTGAAACCCTATCTTGAACGAGAAAAATCAAGAAAACCTTTCTTGAGATTCTTGAATTACTTTCTTGAAATCTCTATGGTCAAGAATTATGATTTTCATTAGTGATTCATAATTGTATGGAGAAATTTGAGTTCGAAAGAATGAAATTCTTGGAGAAGGACTTACATTAAACAAGAATCTTGAAAAAGATTGAAAGAATCTTGAATGGAGTCTTCTACTTTGATTTTTCCTTAGAGTTTTGTCTTAGGGTTTGAGAGAGAAGAGAATGATTGATTAAAAGATGAAAATTTGATTGTTTTGGGTCTTTAATTAGTCAAGAATTTCCTTTAGGTTTTCTTAGAGGTAAAAAGACAAAAAGACACTTTTTAATATTTTTCTGTCGGCTAATTCATCACTGCACTGTACATGTTACTAAAATGGTCATAACATTTTACTAAAACATCGGATTGTTGCGAAATTGGTGGCGTTGGAAAAAAGATTCAAATACCTTTAATTTGATAATTTATGGTCCACTTAACTCTTTATATTCTAGGAGATTAGGTCGTTTGAAGTTGACCCAAGTAAACTCTTATATCAAAACATAATCGGTAATGAAACTTTCAACTTATCTTTGAAGTTGACCCGTTTGGCCATAGATTTCCCAAGTAAAATTTGGGAAAAATTTTGGCAAATAGTGTTTGTCCATACAATTTGTCACTATTTGACAAATGTTTTTGGCAAATAACACAAATTCCCAAATACTAGAAAAAACTAGTAATTGGGCCAAATCTCATTAGTTGAGATCTTTTAAAAATTCAAATTTTACACCAAACGTTTATCTTTTACAAAAGCACCCTCTATATTAGTTGTTTGTGCTTTATTACATAATTTTTTATATGAACACCAAAGTAGTGATGAAATATTTAGTGAATATGAAAGTGATGATATGGTTGTTGATGAAAATGATGAACAATCGGCTCAAGGTAACAAAGTCATGTGTTTTGTCTACTTCACGATGTATGGAATGATGTTTCTTGCATTCACTCCAAACTACCACATTGCTCCAGTGTCATGGACATTGCTTGTTATTTGTTGCAAATTGACTTGTAATGCAAACTTATGGTTAGTTTTGATATTTTTTAAAACTTATGGGCGTAAATCATATTTTTTCTAAAAAAGTGAAATGTTTCCCAAATACTAGGGCCAAACACATGGTGAAATTTCGCCCAAATTTTCACCCAAATAATATTTGCCAAAAATATTTGGAAATCTATTGCCAAACGCTAGATTAATTGATATCCAAAATCATTCTCATACTAAAGAATTTACCTTTACACATATGGAAATTTAAGAATCACCTGATATGACCCTACATGTAAATGAAGAATAGTTCGGCTCTTAACTTAGAAATTTTTGAGGTGTTACAATCTCTCCCCCTTGAGATCATTCATCCTCGAATGACGGCTGGTCTGAGAATGGAAAGGGGTTACTCTTACTATATTCAAGTCTAACTCAGAATCACAAAGTACTTAACATAGGGTGATCATTCTGATCTAAATCGCAAGATTTGGGTTCTATGCCTCTATGGGAAATCTCATCCCAAGAACACCTACTCCTTACCGCTACATTCAGTTAACCTTGAGCTTATATCACGAAACACCTAATGTATCACGCATTATCCACATGTTAACAACACCAAATTCAAGCTTAAAACCTTAACCACTCCATAGACTCCTACTAACCCACTTTCTAAGAACTTCTCATCATCTCTACAAACTGAACTTTCATGCATTACCACCAGGAAGCTGAATTAGTACTCATTTTAAAACTTTATCTCCTTCTTCCTCCACATTCATAACCTTATATGGAATAAACACATCATCACTATCACAATAAGAAATAGTGATCCTCTGCTCCATCATCACACATTTACTATCAACAATACCACTCTCCAAAACTAAAAAGGATTACTGAAAGGACTTTGGGGCGAAAGATCATAAGCACAATTCATTCGAGTTATTTGATATAGGAATATGCATGGCATAACATTATGTTGCTAGCCATTGAGAGTAATCATGAATTTGTGAGACTAAACATACTATGAGACATGAATACTTATATGAATAGGTGCATCTCATGAGGCTGATATGCATAACATTATGGAGTAAGATTGTGATCAATGGGCTAAAGTATTTGCCCCTCATTCTGGAAACTGAGCATAGATGTGAATCTCTCTGAAGTGTACGAGCATAGGTCATAGAAACAATTATGATATTAGAACCATCAACAAGATGATGTAATAACTGAACTTGACGAATACACAAGATTATAAATGGATTGATGTACCTCAATACTTGACTTGGTTTCTCATCTTATCATCCACCCCTTAGATTTGGAGTTGACACTTAAAAGTTGTAACACCTCGGAAACTAGTAGTCTAAGTAAGGGACCAAATGAGAGGTCATGAGCCAAAGAAATTGGCATGTGCAACCTTCACGAGGACCCATATGGGCCGTAAAGGGCACCACGAGGCATGGTGCTGCCCGTGGTGGCTCACAATGACTTACCAAGAGGAGGTCACCTCCCACGGCCATAAAGATGGCTCATGGTGAGGACCACAGGTCGTGGTGATGGTTGTGATGGCTAGGCAGTGAGCTCCCAAAAGTCTGCCCAAAGTAAGACCCTCCCACAAGACACTTGATGACTCGTGAAGGCCACTTCGGGTCGTGGAGAGGGTTGTGAAGTGAGACGGTTAAGGGGTGGCAAGCTAGGCTACTGGTCAAGGACCACGGGAACCACTACGGGTCGTGTGGCCCTTGAAGGCTCTTTACCGCTTTTAATTAAATCAAAGCTATTTCATTTTACCCAAGCCTAGGACCCCTATATAAGTTGTTTTGACCCCAAAACTCACTCATTCAAGTCATTATTCTCAAAACCCAAAAGAAATCCAAAGTTCTTCCTGCTTATTTCACTTTTTTTTCTTATCCTTTTAATTATTTCTGAACTACTCTTCTAGAAAATATAAAATAATTAAGAATTTCATTAAAAGGAAAGGTAAATATGAGGGAAAAAAAGTCTCAACAATTCGCTTAATATGAACTAGAGGAAGTATAACTCAACTAATAGCTAAAATTATTTTTGTTGACTTTTATTTATTAGTTTAGATTAATACAATTGATAGTTTTATAATTTTAAGTATTCATATGATTTAAATAAATGATATGTAATTTAATTATAAATCTAGGTGCATCACTCATCTGGAACAAAGAAGAAGGACAAACTGAAATTATTTACCCAAATTAGACAAATTAATGAAACTATTTACCCTTAATGGACTCCAGGCTCAAACTATTTACACCCATACCCCTCCCCCCATTAAAGTACAATTATGCTTATTCAGTAGGGGATTTTGAACACAATGTACTGTCGAACCCACAAATTGCTACACCAAGTCTCCTTTTTGAATCTATTAAACTCTATTACATGGTATATGATTTCTTCTTTCACTCTTTGTTGTTTTTAAGCTAAGGATTACTAATATCAAAGCTTTTTCGAATTTTATGAATCAATATATCTATGTGTTTTTGTTCTATGATTCGTAAGCAACGTTCAAAAAATCGTTGATGTGGTCATGCTCCCATCACTAATTCTTTGTTGGATGATGATGTAGCTGAAGAAGAGATGTGGGATCCTCC
>JAJOOH010012442.1:0-11467 GCA_029582605.1 Solanum gracilifrons
CATTTGCCAACTTTTGAAAATAATATGTAGTAGAAAAGTGCCTTAAAAATTTATCCTTTGGAAAACATGTGTCGGTAATTCTAATTGGTCCCTTTTCTGCTAATAAATCTCTTAACTTTGTATCAATAATGTTCCATTGACTAGGATCATAGATATTTTTAGGAGTGTGATTATTTAATTCATTTATAAGTTCTTGATATTTTTGGGAATCTACATCCGACTTTTCACTAATTTCCTCTCCTTCTTCTTTTTGGTTTATATCATTATCTAATTCAACTTCAACTAAGTTAGTAACTTGTTCTTCTAAAGAGCATTTAACATTATTTTCCAAAAAATTATCAAGAGCACCTTTTTGAGATTTTATCAAGTTATCAATTTTTTTTATTTTTTTTAAAGTTTTGAATGACCGGATTCATATTTTCTAGTTGACATATTAAAATCTAACAAATATTCTAAACACTATTTACAATATCAAATAAAAAAATAAACATAAGACACAAAATAAAAATAATATTAAAAATTAAAATGATATTACCGAATTCAAAAGCTATGAAGACTTGATTTACGAAAATGAATCGGATTGCTGCAATATATTTTTCTCCAAATTTAAAATATAAAATATCAATAGAACAAACAAGTTCTTAAGCTTTGATAAGAGAGGTGTAAAATTAGAAAAGAGAAAGTGAGAAGAAATAGAAGAGTGAGGATAAACTATATAAAAACAAAATTAAAAAAAAATAAGGTAAAAAAAAAAAGATAACTTCTACATTAAAAAAAAAGTACACAACTTTTTATTGGAAAGTTGAAAAATCATACTCATATCTATCAGACTATCACTTCAGTCTTCATTAAGCCTTTTGCATTTTATTTTATTTTTAGCCGTTTACATTTATTTTTTTTAGCTGTTTGCATTTATTTATTTATTTTATTTTTTTAACCCTTTTTTAGCCATTTGCATTTATTGTCTTAGTTTTAAGTTATTTTTTTTAAATTTAACCTAATTAACTAAAAAATGGGGGCCCCTAAAATAGCGGGCCTAAGGTCAATGATTTTTTTTAAAACTAACCAGCCGCCCCTGTGTATAGGAGGTAAGATTGATACTCCTATTACTACATTTTAGTCATCACTTCTCATTTTATAGGATATTTAAGAAATGATAAATAAGACGGTCGATTTTACTAATTTTATCAATTATATATATTGATGACATCGAGATAATTTACGAAAAATATGCTTAATAACATATGGTATATGAATAGATATCAATCCAATAAATACAAATTAATCAATGATCTTTTGGGGGGGAAATGGAATTTTTTTTATTTAGGACATATATTTTTAATAAGGTCATCAACTAATACTAGATTGACCTTTTTTCTTTCATTTTCTCTGGATTGATTCTTTTTGAGTGAGATGGACCATGAATAAAAATACTCGTAGTAATGGCAATTGATGATGAACAACAGGGTAATAGCATCAGGAAGAATTCCAGACCCTGGGAGCATAAAGGCAAATGACTCAACCATGTTAGATGTGCCAGTGAAGGTTCCACACAGTGTGCTAGTGAGTTTGGTTAGGGACATTGGTGGAGATTGGGACGTCGATTATACGCTGGAATTGGGTCTCATTATTGATATTCCGGTCATTGGCAATATCACCATTCCCCTCTCTTATAGCGGCGAGTATAAGCTTCCTACATTGTCAGACTTATGGAAGGGTGGGAAAGAAGAAGAGAAAAAAGAAGAAGAAGAGGAGAAAGAAGATCCATCAAAGGTTGTTGAGATATGAAGTAGTAGAGCTATCTAATAATGTGGCTTTTATGTGCCTAGTTTCTCTTATGTTGTTTTAATAGCATAAAGTTTGTTTACCTTATAAGTATCACTTCACGGATACAAAATCGACAACTTTATGCAACTCACATTACTCTTATAATACATGATTTGATAATATGTGGTTTTTTATTTGCGCACAAGGTTATAGATTTGATGATGTTAGGTTTATGTGACATTTTTTGGATTTATATTGTGAAATTTAAATGTTTCGAGTCTCAAAATATCAATTATGTCACATAAATTGAGACAGAATAATAATAATAATAATAAAATATATTTAATCAGTTGATATGAGATATTGAAATTGTGACTAGGCGCGGAGCCACCTTGTCGTCAAGGGATCATCCTATACCCTTCGATAGAGAATTATACATTTATACATGATTAAAATAATTATTTATATCTGTATAAAATAGATGTGAACTCCCTTTCATGTGCCCACTTCTCCGAATTCTAAACTCCCTTATCAAATTTCTGACTCCGCCCCGTTATATTCTTAAAAAATAAAGTGGTCCAAAAGAATGTGGGCCGAAGTCATTAACTGGCGTTCTGGTTCAGCCGGCCCTGTCCAGCTGCTAATAGCAATATCACTGTTAGAGAAGACATGTTCCAGGATACATTGATCAGACATCACTATAACAAATAAGCCTTATATGGTTGCAGTTTGAAGCGTAGCTCCAAAAGAGAATTCTAAAACATCATTTGAAACTATCACCATGAGAGCAAATCTTAGAGCATCACTGAAGCTAACTTCACATTCTTTTTCACCCCATATTCATTCAGCATGTACTATACGATCTTCATCTTCTTTTTCTACTGCACAAAAGGAGAAGACCTTCTTCGAACCCGCAAACCAAGACGAAATGATTACACGGTTATGTAAAGAAAACAAATTCAATGAAGCCCTTCAAATTCTTTGCGAGCAAAGGCGATTGAAAGAAGCCATTCAATTGCTAGAGCTTCCCGAAACCCGTCCTTCAGCTACCGTCTTTTCGACCCTTTTGCGGATATGTATTGATAACCGGGCTCTTGAAGAAGGAAAGAGAATTCATAAAAGTATGAAATGTTCAGGTTTTAGACCTGGGGTTGTCATTTCTAATCGTATTCTTGATTTTTACTGTAAATGTGATAAACCCTTTGATGCACACAACTTGTTTGTTGAAATGCCTGAGAGGGATTTGTGTTCATGGAATATTATGGTTTCTGGGTTTGCTAAATTGGGTTTGATCGATGAAGCTAGGAAATTGTTCGATGAAATGCCTGAGAAAGATAATTTTTCTTGGACCGCCATGATTTCGGGTTATGTGAGGCAGAATAAGCCTGAATGTGCATTAGAATTGTATAGAGTGATGCAGAGGGATGAGAATGTTAAGTGTAATAAGTTTACTATTTCGAGTGCTCTTGCTGCTTCTGCTTCTGTTCAGTCTTTACGTTTGGGAAAGGAGATTCATGGTCATATTGTGAGAACTGGTTTGGATTCTGATGCGGTTGTTTGGAGTGCTTTGAGTGATATGTATGGAAAATGTGGGAGCGTGGATGAAGCAAGGCATATTTTTGATAGGACTAAAGATAAGGATGTTGTTTCGTGGACGGCTATGATTGATAGATACTTTGGAGATGGGAGGTGGGAGGAAGGTTATTTGTTGTTTTCATGTTTGATGGAATCGGGAATTAGGCCTAATGATTTTACCTTTGCTGGAGTTTTGAATGCATGTGCACACCAAACGACAGAACATTTTGGAAAACAAGTACATGGGTACATGATGCGTATTGGCTTTGATCCTCTTTCCTTTGCAGCGAGTACCTTAGTTCACATGTATGCCAAGTGTGGGAGCGTAGATAGTGCATACAAGGTATTTAAGCGGCTCCCGAGGCCTGATGTAGTTTCTTGGACCTCACTGATTAATGGTTATGCTCAAAACGGCCAACCTAGTGAAGCTCTTCAGTTATTCGACCTGTTGCTTAAATCTGGCACTCAGCCTGATCATATTACATTTGTCGGGGTTCTTTCTGCTTGCACTCATGCAGGTTTAGTTGATAAAGGGCTTGAATATTTCTACTCGATAAAGGACAAGCATTGTCTAACCCATACTTCTGACCACTATGCTTGTGTGATTGATCTCCTGAGCCGATTTGGTAGATTTAAGGAGGCTGAAGAGATTATTAGTCAGATGCCAATGAAACCTGACAAGTTTTTGTGGGCTTCCTTGCTTGGAGGATGCAGAGTCCATGGAAATGTTGATCTAGCAAAGAGAGCAGCTGAAGCACTATTTTATATTGAGCCCGAGAATGCAGCTACTTATGTCACCATTGCAAACGTATATGCCACTGCTGGTAAATGGACTGAAGTGGCAAAAATCAGACAAGTCATGGAAGAGAAAGGTGTGGTGAAGAAGCCTGGTATAAGTTGGATCAATTTGCAGAGAAAAGACTACGTTTTCTTGGTCGGCGATAAATCACATCCTAGATCAAAGGAAATATACGAGTTTTTAGGGGAGCTTTGGAGGAGAATGAAAGAAGAGGGATATGTCCCTGACATAGACAACGTGCTACATGATGTGGAAGAGGAACAGAAGGAGCAAAATCTTTCCTATCACAGTGAAAAGCTCGCAGTTGCCTTTGGAATTATAGCAACTCCGCCTGGAACACAGATAAAGGTTTTTAAGAATCTAAGGACATGTGTTGATTGTCACACTGCGATTAAATATATCTCTAAAATAGAAGAGAGAAGAATTATTGTGCGAGATTCCAGTCGGTTTCACTGTTTTGAAGGTGGGAGTTGTTCATGCAAGGACTATTGGTGAGTTTCCCCTCTGCTTTTGGAAAGAAACGGTTGGTTTTGTTTAAAGGTTAAGCCTTAAAAGACAAAGGTGTAATGTGAATTGAGAAATGGAGTGAAAAATGAAATTTGAAGAAAGTTCATTTCTCTCTCTGTGGTGGTGAAGAGAAAGCTTTTGTGTTGCTTATATATAGAAACACTACTTCTAGCTCTTAAACGAGTTGAGAAGAGAGTCACCCCTTGCACCTTTGTCATCATCGCTCGGTTTCGGCAAATGATTGATTGTTAAAATTATTTAACTGAATTTGCGGATTTTTCCAACATAAGTTTGATTTACTCCGTTTGTTGAGTTCGTTAAAGTTTTGCAATTTCGATTGTCAATATTGGAGAAGTTTCATTCTATCATGGGAAGAATGCAATTGTGAAAGGGTTAAATTCTTTAAGGAAACACAGTTTTCTGTTGACTTTGAACTTTATTTTTCTGTTACTGTTATTTTTATTTCTGTTTATACTTTGATTGCATGAATAACAGAAATTATCATGTCTTGATAATGAACTGCAATGGTTTTGGAACAATTTTATCTTTTTCCAAAGAAGGTAACAATATTGTAAATCATCAGCACAAAGGCTATGCTAGAAGCCCTATTTACAAGTTCAAAACGAGCAAAAGTATAAGTCCTTGTTCTCCTTGCAAGGATCCAATGATGCCTAACAGTAACATGGAAACTAAACCTGACTCTGAAAAAAAAAGAGTTATTTGTCACCTTTTTTTTTCTTTCAAGCCGACCATTGCAATTCTATATTTTAACAAATATTCTTATGATTTAAGAATCTTAAATATCTTTCTTAAAATATGTGTGGAAATAACTAAAAAGATATGAAGACTTCAAAATGTCTTTAAAATATGTTGGTAATCTCCCATAAATTATAGTGTTAGTTGGTGAATTTGAACACCTGTCCTGTGAGGGAATTGACTATTTGGACATAGCATAATTACTAAGGTGAGCATTTCCTCCAACAACCAACTAACAATCCCATTCCGTTTAATTACTCACAACATAATTGTCAGTAAAATTCCACTTCAACTTTGTTCTTTGACATCACAATTCGAATGCTGGATTCAGGATGGAGTTAAAAGACAACTTACGAATTCGATCGATCCCAATAAATTTATATTAGTATAAAACTATAAGTGTTTAAAGTTGTTATAAAATTTATAAAATTTAAATTTTGAATCTGTTTCTTTCCATCAGAATTCATAAAATTTAAATTTTGAATTTGTTTCTTTCGTGTTTGTTTGTATTGTAATGTTTACTCAAAAAGACAAAAGACTTTAGAGTCAACATTGACAGTGGAATAAACCTACCATATACCTTCTCCACTCACAAGACATTTTATTTTATTTATATAAGGGAGTTAACACAAACTCAAACACCAAAGTCCCAAAATTTTTACATCTCAAATAGTACAACCATTTCTCCTCTTAGTTTCAAAACTCAATAAAAATGGTGGAGAGAGATCAAGTTAGACCACTAGCTCCAGCATCCGACCGGCCACATAGCAGCGATGACACGTTAAACGTCAAAAAAAGGTTTCATCAAAGAAGATGTTTCAAATATTGTGCTTGTGTATCAACCTTTCTTTTCCTTCTAGCCATAATAATCATCATTTTGATCTTCACAGTGTTCAAAATAAAAGACCCTATTATTACAATGAACGGTGTCACAGTTGAAAAACTAGACCTCGTTAACACTAGTGGCACCCTTTTACCTATACCTAAACCAGGTTCCAACATGACCATAAAAGCTGATGTCTCAGTGAAAAATCCTAATTATTCATCATTTAGGTATAGTAACACGACCACCACTATTTCCTATCGCGATACGGTGGTCGGGGAGGCGCGGGGCCCACCGGGGAAATCGAAGGCACGGAAGACTATGAGGATGAACGTAACGATTGATATTATTACGGACAAAATTGTGTCACATCCTGGCTTACAAGATGATATTAGTAGTGGTTTGCTTACTATGAATAGCTACACAAGTGTTGGTGGGAGAGTCAAATTGTTGAATATGATCAAGAAATATGTTGTTGTGAAGATGAATTGTAGTATTACTGTGAATATTACTAGCCAGTCAATTCAAGATCAGAAGTGCACCAAAAAGGTTAAGCTTTAGTTAGTTTTGTCATATTATTTAATTTTTGGTACTACAGTATATCTTTAATTTTGAGTTTTGTATACTTCTTGTTGTTCATTATAAAATGAGTTTTTTGTGATGGTTTAGATGTTACTATATCATATCTTGTTTATAACAGTCATTTTCAATAATAATATTTTATTATAACAATTAAGGTGATTTTTCATGTATGTTGTATTATATGCTCTCTATAATTATCAACATTATTGGTCAAACAATATCTAGATAAACGATGAATGTACCTATTTTGATACACTAGAGATGACATTGTGTGATTAAGCAAAACTAATTTGTGTGCTCTTATCCCTCTTCCTGGATTTATAAATATGGGTATGATCACAAATACTTTTCTTTTTCCTATGATCATTTATAAGTGACGAAGAAGATTATTAGAGTCAATTTTGTTAGAAGGGGCAAGAAAGAAAAAACTATTTTAATTAATTAGGAAGCTGACATCAAATGAATCCATATTTTTCATTGTATTATTTAAGCCCCCTTTTAATTTCCCTTCAAATTTCAAAATTTCAAACTACATTTAATTAAAGGAAGACAATAAGTATCTACCAACTATATATCACATCGGATCGTTCTCAATAATGCGAAAGTACTTAATAATGGAAGACTTGTTGTTAGGTAGTAAATTAAAAGCATATTAAATACAAAAATAATGTGAAAGATTGACTTTTCATCATTTTCCTAAACCTGTTATAACAAGTAATTGCCAGCATAATTTAAAACACTAAACATGGGCTGATGGGCACATTTTTAATGACATATTTCATTTTATATTAAAACAATAATTTGGATTGAATGAATTAAAGCAAGGTCTTAATAATAATTATTATAATATATATTTAACATTTAGACATGATACAAATATAGCAATTTGGATTGAACGTGGTAGGCAATGGAAAAAATCCTTAGAAAAGAAAGCCAACTTTTTAATTAAATATTTTTCTTCTTTGTTATTATGACCTACCATTAATTAGTAAACAAATTTCACGAGGCATCCTATTTAGACGCAACCATTTAAAATGTATTTATTTGTTTCAAATTATTTAATTAATACCCACCTTAAATAAGCTTCGGACAAATTTTGGAGACACCGTCACCGGCTCACCGCCGCCAACACCATCCAAATTAAATGCCATTTAAAAAAAAAAGCCTACACTGGTCAACTTTTTTTCCATATATATATATATACTCTATACTCCCTCCGTCCCATTTTATGTGAGGTGGTTTGACTTGATACAAAATTTAAGAAATAAAAAAAAAGTTTTTAAAACTTGTGGTCTAAAATGAATGATAGAAATTTGTGTGGTTATAAATCGGTTCAATAAGGATAAATAAATATTTTAAATTTAAATTGTTACTTAATATATAAATGTGTCTTTTTTTTTAACCGACTAAAAAGGAAAATAAGTCATATAAATTGAGACAAAGGAAATAATAATACATTGAATGTTTGAGTTTTTTCTTTTTTAATTCTTTTTTCAAATCTGAACATCTATTTTGATTCTACTGGGTGGAGTATAGTGAGTTTTTGGCAAAAATCATCCTTAAACAATGTCCTCAACTTAAATTATATCCATAAATTATTTTTCTTAACAGAAAACATGCCTCAATTATTTAAAATTTGACAACTTTTATTTTTTTGTTAAAATTTGTCAAAAACTAACAAATTCTTCACAACAATATGTGCGGTGCACACTACTCTCAACAAATTAAACTCTCTAAATAACACCAATAAACCAATTTTCTTCATTCTACATACATCTAAAATAATATTATAAATTTTTTTAGTAACAACGTTTTGCATTGTCTTCCTTTTAATTAGCAATTTTATTTTCATTTACTTTTCATTTGATTTGATATCACAGAATTATCAATAGAAATATTTTCTTTTCATTGAATTTGCAAAATGTGGTGTTGATCGAAGAGTTTTACTTCTAATAATGGAAAGCGAAACTTGAGTACTAGAGATCAAAATTAGTTGAATCTTGATCACCTCAATTATCAATTTGCCCCAAAAAATTATTGATCTAACGACATTTTGACTTTGCAAGGTGAAGATGGTGTGAAATTAAGCTTCAACTTCATTTAATTGGTAAAGGAGAAGAGAATATCATATCTCCTCGTAGACTCACACCGTCCTAACATTGTTTTTTTAACAACAAACATGTGTCTCAATTTTTTTATTTTTTTTGGATGCTTTTTCCAACAGGTGATAATATTATAGATTTTTTTTATGAGAATAGTATGAATTGCATATGTTTGTGTGTGGAATTTGCTAATTTTTTGATAAATTTAAATAGAGTGATGAAAGTTGTTAAGTTTTAAATACTTGGAGGATGTTTTTTTGTTAAGAAGGATAATTTAAAGATGTAGCTTAAGTTGAGGATATAGTTTAAGAATTTTTTTAGCCAAAAATTCAAGTATAGTTGATGAATTAATCGTTATTGCTCAGAAGATCTTTTTAATTATTGCATCACACACATTTTCTTGCAAATGGTATGGATAGCTTCAACATACATATACCCATTTAGTATATATGTTTGAAATTAGGCAAATATATGTCCTGATCTCATGTCTAAATATCTGAAATCTGATCTTGTCAAGGTCATAACTTTAATAAGAAATGCTTAAAGTTAGATCTTATTAAGGCTACAATTTTAATAAAAAAATGTATGAAGTTCTTCCAAGACTAGAATCGAGTCGAATATTTCTGAAGTTTGCCTTGTCACATAGGAAAAATATTTAAAGTTGGCATTGACAAAACTATCACAAACTTCAGGCAAAAAATTCGGATGCTTGACCTTCATAAGACCACTTCTGATACAAACGTTCAAAATCAAACGCAATTTTTTAAACTTCAGTCGCATATGTCTGAAGTTATGTCAGAAGCGAATGGACTAAATTAAGGAAATGGTGACCCAAAAATCAAGAATTTGTGCACTTTTGTCAACTGATCTCAGGTCTCAATTCGACGTAAAAAGCCCAATTGATAAAAGCCCAAAACTATTGAATCATGTAATTTGAATTTTGTGTGTTTTAACAGCAAAAGAGGTTTGTTAATTAAAAATTAAATTACAGTACAGCTTGAAGAAGCAAAAGAAACAAATTAAGCATTCAAAATTAATTCCTCTATCATATTGGGGCCATCTTTAATGAAAACAAACACGTAAACAGAAATAATAATAATGTTGAGAAAGACAATTAACCACTATGATGGCAACTTGGCTAGTGATTGCTTCATGAATTTAGCATTTCCAAATACTCACGGTTTATCATCAATATAAAAAATAATGTTTTATTTATCGGCTATGATATTTATGTCGCACCAATAATTGAATATAACTTGGTCCCATCCATTTTACTTGTTATGGTTATTAAAAGTAATGGCTCAAATATACTTATTTTAGACTAGTTAAAATTAATCATTTTTTCCACATTTGGCTCTTACTCTAATAAATATGAAGAAAGACATTTACCACAAATAAAATCTTTTCCTACCGCGAATTAGTGAGAAATTTATGCTATAAAACATGATTTTTTTCATTCATTTTTCACAAATCAGCTTACTGGAAAAATGCATGGTGAAAAATAGATTGTCACTGAAATAGTGGGGAAGTTTCCTAAAAAAAATTTATGAAAATATTACTTTTTTTCCCTCATCAATTCAATCAAAATGTTTATGAGAATAGTCACTCAATAATTTTCAATGGAAAAATAGTGATTTTTTAGTTGTGAAACTAACACAGTGAAAGAAAGAATTATATGTTAAAAATGAGAGTAAAAAGGGATGAAATGTTAGAGTAATTCTTTTTCACAAGTTATGCAAATATACATATGACAAGTAAAATAGATCGGAGAGAGTTATATATACACGGTATAATGTTCACATAGTTGAAATTGTGAAATAGTATGTATAATCTAGTTGACCAAGATTTTCTTTTTTTTGTTGTGTTATTTGTTGTCAATCACTCCATCTAATTAGCCTATTATATATATCAGAATTCATTATCATTTGCACGACTAACTGTATAAAATTATTACCGTTTTAATTTATTTGTCATATTTTCCTTTTTAATTTATTTTTAAAAAATATCTCTTTATATTTTTGATAACTCTTTATAATTTTCAATTTTCTACATATTATATTTAAGATCACTAGATTAAAGAATAGTTTGATTTATTTGACATATCTTTGATTTAAGAAAGAGAAAAAGCAAATTCTCATAGTTCGAAGCCCATCTTTAACAACTTATCAATTTTTTTTACATTTTAAAACTCCATTCAAGTCAAAACATGATAATTAAATAAATTAAAACGTGTGAAGTAATATATTTTCTACTATAGTAGTTAACCTAGAGTCAACAAAATTTGATTTAATTTATGTACATCATGTCGATTGTGTCTAATCCATATTATTCATCCTCAAACAAACGAGAATTATCTATTAGAATATAAGTTTGTCTGTTTAAATATTTGGGAACACTTTTTTTTTCCTTTCCATGTGGGGTTATAGTGTAGGGCTATCCTTTGTTTCTCACTTATTTGATTAAAATAATAAAATAATTTGATATTTTAACTATGAATTCCCATAGACAGACATTGTTCGATAGAGCTTTGTGTTTGACAAAAATAAGATAAAAACA
>JAJOOH010012443.1:0-19705 GCA_029582605.1 Solanum gracilifrons
TCCCCTTCAAAGAATATTATATATTTACTCATGAGTTTAAGTGAACATATATGTATGTATATGTATATATATATATATATATATATATATATATATATTCTAAAATAGAAACAAATATATATAGTTACTTGTGTTTCGTCCATCATATATTCGTTTCAATTCTCCACCAGCAGAGAATGTACGACCAGCTCCCTATGTGCAAATGGATGAGAATTTCAACTTTCAAGAAATGGAATTAACTAAGCAAATAGTAATCAAAATATATAGATAATTACCTTAACGATTACAAATTGAACATTCTCATCTTTCTCATATTTCTCAAATTTCTGCCCGAGCATTAATGCCTAATGAAGAAAATCTTATAATTAAGTGAACATTTTTACTATATGTTTCTAAATATTGCATGCATATATATATTTACCATTTTTTTTGATATAGAATTTAAATGGTCAGGCCGATTCAAGGTGAGCACTCTGCCGTGGCCAATCTCCTTAGCAATAACATCCTGACAAACACAAAATAGTTTTTTACTTATACTTGATCAATAAAAAAGAATCAGACTCGCATTTTAGCTTTAATATTGCCTCTTTATTTTGTTTCATTACTTCTGCAGGCATCAAAAACGATACGATAGAACTTGGTAGAGATGTTATTCCCATAGCAGCTAGCTAGTCGACTCAAAGAAGAGTGGAATATTTAAAAATATGAGTTCAGCTCCTTCTTCAACTCTCTGATGTTTATAATTTTGTTCATGGAAAAGGACTTAATTTATACTACTGAAAGGTACTAACCATCATTAATTATACAACAATATGTCTTCCCTGAAAGAATTATTGTTTTGTGAACATTGAATTTTATAAATTTTTCTTTAAGGGTATGTTCGGATTTTATTTTTTTTAGAAAAATAAGTTCCTTAAAAATGAGGAAAATGTTTTTTTTTGGTAGAAGTAGGGAAACCAATTTTCACAAGTGTCCTCCCACCCTCCAACAAACCTCGTCTTCACCCGAACCGCCCTACAAACCCTGCCTCTACCCCCCACCTCCCGTAATATTTATCTAGATTATTTACAAATACTTTTAGGATAATATTTTTTGCTTACGTACTGAACACAAGTACTACTAGAAATAAAGATTTTCCCATCACGATGGAGAATTTGTGTTATTGAACATGATTTTCCACCAAGCCAACTCACTGGGAAAATAAATAGTGGAAACAAATTCTCACTAAAATAGTGGAAAGCTTCCTAATTTTTCTGTATGAAAACATTACTAACTATTTTTTCTTTTCTCATGAATTCAATCAAAATATGTGTGGGAATAGCCACTGAGTATTTTTTTTAGTGGAAAACTAGTACTTAATTTTTTAGTAATGTGAAGAAAACAAATAAAAAATCCACTTATTCTTATGAAAAATAATTTTTCATGAAAAACATTTTCATTGATTATCAAACACACCCTAAGTGTAACTTTTTGATATTTTCTAGTTTAGCTAGCATTTTATTTTGGTTATTTTCGAACGAAAATTAAAAAATCAAAACGATTAGAACTAATAAGATTTGTCATTTGGAACATCTCTTCTTATTCATATTTACAACATATTTTATTTAAGGATAGAAATATTACAGTCTTTCTTCTCCATTAATTATTATATTCTTAATTTATTATATAGAATTCTTTTGAGAATTGTGAACAAAAAGGATACACAAATTAATTTAGATGTAAATAAACCTAGGGCTAGCCTAGAGTGGGCGTATTCTAGACTATGCGACAGTAAGACAATTTTAAATATACTAATACGGGTTGTAGTATACTGGTGAAACTGCTTCATCCGTAATATTAAAAAAGTCTTGAATTTGAATCCATACTTTAATAATACATGCACCGAACATCGAGGGCGTTTGATATTGCTGGTGAGCATTTAATTTAAAGCAGTATAACAAACTATTACTATAAAGTTATGAAATCAATAGTTGGTTTAAATTTTAAGTGACATCTAAAAGTTTGGCATGAATAACAAACTATTACTATAAAGTTTGAAGGTGTGATGGCCGATGGGCAATTAATTGGAATAATTATTATCATTTTTTTATTAGCATATTGTCTGCTGCTATTTTTAAAAAATGAAAAAGAAATCCTTAATTAACACATTAAAGAAGGCTACACCCACTTTTTTAATTGTTTAATTAAATCATTAAAGAAATTGTGACTACTTTGAAGGCATAAAAAATATATTTTCAATCCTCAATTAACGTGTTTTAATCGTCAAAAAATGATAATAATTAGTTAAATACTAATAAAAACAACGATTTTTATTAAAAATTGCAATACGTATACATAAATTATATTTGTTTGTATACATAAGAAAATTAAAAACAAGTATAGTTGCAATTACATAATGCATACATAAAAAAGCTTAATATACTATATGTATACATAAAATTTTATTCAAAAAGATTGACATGTAAATTTAGTTGATGTATACGATAACTGTAATATCTATACATAAACTATATTTTGTTGTCAATTTATGTTAGGTGTTGTATATTCGTGTCAATTCCCATTCATAAAGATTGACATGTAAATTTAGTTGATGTATATGATAACTATAATATGTATACATAAATTATATTTTATTTATATACATAAGAATATTGACAACAATTATAGTTGTAACTATATAATGTATACATGAAGAGATTAATATGATACATGTATACATACAATTTTATTTTATAAATTTTACATGTAATTTAGCTTATTATTTATACAGTAACTGCAGTATGTATACATTGATTCATGTTTATCTTTGTATCCATTGATCCATACTCACGCAATAAATTTGTATACATTTGGTCAAATCGAGATTGATATACATTAATCTGTATTCATCGAAATCATCTTCCCGACCTCTTACGAGAATCTTATAAGAAATTTTCTTACCCATGAAATTTAAAACAAAAATCTCAAACACTATAACCTGGATTTTCACCAAAAAAAAAAAAAAAAAGTTGAACAAACCGCAAAATCTCATTATAAATTGGGCAAGAAAATGCTACAAAATTATTATTTATGAAAGAGTACTTTTAGGATAATCAATGGATAAACATACAATTATATTTAATTTGCATAAACAGACTGAATTAAGGAGAAGAAGAGAAAGTTTGAGAGATTAGCAAATATAGAGTTTTTGGCTAAAAACATGCTTAAACTATACTCCAAACTTGAATTACAATATGAATATATCCTTTTTAGCAGAAAATATTCTCTAAGTATTTAAAAGTTAATGATTTTCATCCTTCTAATTAGATATTGCTAAAAAACAAAGGGATCCTACAAAAACATATGCAGTTCACATGACTATCAACAAAAGTTTTCTTGCATAAATTGATTACGCTATAAAAAGCTCTTTAAAAAAATATTAAAAATCTTCGATACCATTATTTGCTAAAACTAACTTTTGTAGGAAGGTGTGAGAATACATGATATGTTTTTCTTCTCATTTACTAACGAAAGAAGCTAGGACTTAATAATCTTCACCTTTTTAAAAGTCAAATTGTACTTAGATCAATAATTTTTCGATGCAATCTAATATTAAGGTGATCAAAATTTTGATTATGTCTCGCATTCGAATTTCATTCTCTATTATTAGAAGTGGAAGTCTCCAACAAACACCGCTTCAAGAAAATTCAATTGAGAAGAAATATATTTCAACTGATAATTTTTTAATATTATATTACACAAAAAAATAAATGAAAAAAATTATCAAATTAATTTTTTTTGCATAATGCTAAACCCAATTGCCGAAAAAAATTCATGATAATATTTTTGGAGTATTTGTCACGATCCGAACCTACACTCAAGAACCATTGTTGGTCTCCAAGCGAACCCTCATTCTGGCTGATTACAAGCGGAAGACTAACTTAAGCATGCAAAAGCTTAAAAACTGAATAAAATTCATGAAACTTACAAATCTTTAACTCAAATGAATAACTTTGAATAAAAATAGAATATTCAACTAGCCAACAATAAGAAACTCAAGTCTTTAATACATTTAATAATATAAATGAAACAAACTTCTCAAACTCTACTATCTATCTATGAAGCCTATAACTGACAAAGATGAAAGTCGGGACAAGACCCACGACATCCTAACAATTGATATAACTAAAAAGCAAATGAAATCCTTCAGAAGCAAGGAGTCTCACCATAGCTAACTCGAACTCCATCTGATATCAACGAATCTCCTGTTGATGATCCCGAATACCTGAATCTGCATCATTTGCCAAATGGCTCAGTACATGGAATGTACGAGCATCTAAGGGAAATTCTAAAGCATAACATAAGTTTGAAACTTGATAAAATGGGAAACACACTTACCTTTTCTCAAACTTGCTCAACTCAAGGAATACTCAAGGATACTCAAAACTACTCAAACTTACTCAACTCAGTAATAAGGTTCTCAACTCAGTGAAACTCAACTCAAGATACTCAACTCGAAAGACTCAACTCATGATACTCTCAAGGATAAAGCAATAGTAAAAGATGCAGTATATATGGAAAGTTGTAAAACTGTAGATAGCAACACAATGTATTGAAAAATACAATAATACTCAATGTGTATATAAAAATACAATATAACTCTGTGGGAGTTTCTCTAACTGACAACTACCACTATGATCCTAAGTGATGATACAACGTCTTTCCTATGCTGCCAGAACTGTCATATACTTTTGCTGTCATATAGAACGCCTTAACTAAGTGGATCCACTAGTCTATGCTAAAAAAGCACTAAGGAATCATCTAAAAAGTATGATCTTTTCTACCCATGATGGCTACATGATTTATGGAGACTTGAGTTATTATGAACTCGCATCCACATATCGGTGCTCAATACTACTCCCAAAAATATACTCAGCTCATATGTTTTTAAAACAAAACTCTTTCTTTGGTTTGAGATAATTACTCAAAACTTAGCTTAAAAGCTTTCTTGGAAATCGGTGTTTCCTTTCTTGTTCAAACGTGAAAATATTTTAACTCTTTGGAATACTTAGTTCCGTATAATTCTTTGTCACGACTTGAGTCTACACCCTGGACGTGGCCGGCACTCAAGAACCATTGATGGTCCCCAAGCGAACCCTCATCCTGGCTGACTACAAGCGAAAGACTAACTCAAGCATACAAAGCTTAAAAACTGAATAAAATTCATGAAACTGAAATACAAAGCTTTAACTCAAATGAAAAACTCTGAATAAAATAATATATTCAACTCGCCATAAAATAGACAACTTAAGTCTTTAAAACATTTAAAAAATAAATGAATAATACAGACTTCTCAACTATACTGACTATCTATGAAGCCTCTAACTGATAATGATGGAAGTCGGGACAAGATCCACGACATCCTGACTAAACTGAAAAGTAAATGAAATCCTCCAGAAAATAAGGAGGCTCACCATAGCTAACTCGAACTCTCGAATGTATCAACGAATCTCCTGTTGATGATCATGAATACCTGTGTCTGCATCATGAAAAGATGCAGGCCAAATGGCTCAGTACGTGGAATGCACGAGCATGTAAGGGGAATTCTAAAGCATAACATAAGCTTGAAAGAATCTGAAAGAAACTGAAGAACTTACCTGGCTCAACTCAACTCAACATAACTGAACTCATTTCATTATAAAGCAGTTTAAAACAAGTGCAATATAAAGAAAAAAAACTGTTGAAAACAAGCTGTCAATTCATAATCATAATATCATAAAAAGACAAACTATGCTCCCTCTCAAAGTCTACTTGTGCAATGCATGAATGAAGTCCCATACCCCCATTCACACTAAGCAGAACCCCTTGAGGAACCATGCTACTACTGCTGTGGGAGTTTCTCTAACCGACAACCATCACTTAAGAACTATAGTGATGATACAACGCTTTACCTCACACTGCCGAGGCCCATCTTATACCTTGCCGTGATATAGGAAGCTAACTCACTAAGTGGATCCACTAGTCTATGCGAAAATGATTCATCTAAAAAGTATGATCATTTTCTACCCATGATGGCTACATGGTTTATGGAGACTTGAGTTAATATGAACTCGCATCCCCATATCGGTGCTCAATACTACTCCCAAAAATATACTTATTTCTTTATGTTTAAAAACATACTTCTTCTGTGATTTGAGATTAGTGCTAAAAAATTTAGCTCAAAGGCTATCTTGGAAATCTCAGTTTCCCTGCTTGCTTCATTTAGAAAGCTATTTCTCTTTTCTGAAAACTAGCCCGAAGGCCCTTTGAAAATCGAGGTTTTCTTTCTTGTTTATGTGTGAAAACATTTTAAACTCTTTGGAAATACATAGTCCTCATATACTTTTGAAGAAAGAACTTCAACTTTACTCTTTACTAAACTCAAAACTTAAGTCTTAAAACAAAGTTAAAAAGTTTGCAAATGACTTTTGAAAAACTTTATGAATGACTCTTAACTTGACTCTTGACTTCTCTTGACTTTGATCCTAACTTTCCTTGAATTGGATTATGGATTCAAGGTTCATGATCTCATGTTTATGGAGGATCTTAATAACAATATATCAATTCGATAATTAGGAATAGAACTTTTAAAAGGAACATGAATTCAAGAACTCAAAATCTACTTATCTCAAGAATACTCAAACCTAGGGAAAGTATCCTAGATTACTCTTTTACTGATCTGAAAGAAGATGTAGGGCGTGAGGATGAACTAGTCCAACACTATGATAGTCTTACATACCTAGAAGAACAAGATTCTTGAAGAAGAACTTGATTAGAAGTCTTGAAACCCTAGCTTGAAGGTAAACAATAAAAAAAACCTTTCTTGAGATTCTTTTCTTGAAATCTCTATGGCCAAGAATTATGATTTTCATTAGTGAAGATAAAAATCTGATTGTTTTGAGCCTTTTATTAGTCAAGAAATTCGTTTATGGTATTCTTGGAGGTAAAAGCCAAAAACGACTCTTTTTAATATTTTCCCCTCGGCTAATTCGTAACAGCACTGTATAGGTTACTAAAATAGTCATAACTTTTTACTCAGAAATTGGATTGACGCGAAATTGGTGGGGTTGGAAAGTAGATTAAATTACCTTTAATTGGATAGGATATGGGTCACATAAATCTTAATATTCTAAGAGATATGGTTGTTTAAAGTTGACCCAAGCAGAATCTTAAATTAAAACTTAATGAAACTTCTAGAACACTTATCAAGAACTCATCAAGAACTATAATCTTTAAATTTCAAGAACGAAATTACGCTAAATAAATCATGATTGGCGTGTGGGTGAAAGAACCCAACACTATGGAAGCTTACATACCTTAATGGATTGAATCCTCGGCGAAATTCGCAAGCAACTCTCAAGAACATCGACGAACGCCTTCATCCTTTCTCTTCTCTTCTTCTCTCTTCTTCTTTTCTCTTCTTGAACTCTCAACTAAAACCCTAGGCGTAAAATAGGATTATAAAACTGAACCTAATAGGATTAGACCCTTAAAATATTATTAAAAATGAATTAAATCTGATTTGGTAAGGAAAAGACCAAAATACCCCTCTCTATTTTCGGCTAACTTTCCTTAACTGGACAACCTATCTTCAAAAGGTCATATCTCACTCATCCGACCTTGAAACTTAGCAAACTTGGCAGCGTTGGAAAGATAATTTAAAGATCTTCTCTACGGTATCTGGTAGCACACCTAAATCATCCTGAGCTAGGAGTTATGGTCATTTGAAGTCGACCCAAAACTCATACTTAAGCATAACTTGCAAAATTTCAGATTTTGCTATTTCCAATTTAATTCTTTTTGAAACTCAAGGTGCTACATAGTGACCTTAACACTTAAAGAAATTTTAAATTCCTTTCAAAATCTCACTCACTTTGAAGAACGATTCGAATCTTAGCTCAAAAAATTTCTGAGGTGTTACATTCTTGAAGAAATGAACTTTACTCTTACTTTTTACTCAACTCAAATCTTAAGTCTTAAAACAAAGTTAAAATGTTTGTAAAAGACTTCTTAAAATATGATTCATGCTGAATTATGGTCGTGAACGACTCAATGCAAGGTTTTCAATAACCATAGGTAGAACTCAATATTTGGAACTCAAGAACTTCAATAATACTACTCATTTCAAGAATGCTCAACTCGGAGGGTTCATACGGAATTATGAGCATGAACTACTTAACTCAAGGACTCAAAGATACTTCTCATCTCAAGACTGTTCGACTTATAGGGTTCATGAGGAATTATGGACATGAACAACTCAACTCAAGGACTTCATGGGTAAGATGTAATAGTCCCATGATTAAAAATATAAACTCAAAGGGGATTAGGGACTCAATACTTAAGACTTAGAACTTAAAGATACTACTCCTCTTAATGATACTCAATTTATGGAGTCCATACGGAATTTATGGGCATGAACGACTCGACTCGAAGGTCTACATAACTACATAGAACTCATGTATATGACTCTTCTCATTCTCTTACTTACTTCCTCAAAACTTGGTTCTAATTAATAGTTCATCTCAAAGGATTCACAATTGAACTTGAAGGCTTTCTTGAACTCTCTTGAATGTGAATTATGAATTCAAGAGTTATGGTTTGTGATATTAAGGATATTGGTGATAGGGTAGACTCATGAATACATTCTCCTCACTCTCATTCTCACTTACTTGAGTCTTGGAACACGTTACTAGAAGTTGTAGAAGACTCCACCAAAGGACTCAAAGGGACTTTCTTAGAATGTTCGGAACAATTCTCAAAACTTAACTCTCAACTCTACCTTAAATTTGAATTATGAATTCAAGGTTATGATCATGTTAGGAATGATTTTAGGTGTTTAGAAGTAACTTAGAGTAGTTATAATCGAAAAGGAGTGAAGGTACCCTTCGAAAGAACTCAAACGGAGCAACCAATTGCAAACTGGATGGGGCAAGCGACCCTGGGGCTATGAGTGGCATGGAGCACCAGCCCCTAAACTTTAGAGCATACTTTGGGGTGCTCTGGCTGGCGCAGCACGTCAGGGCCCAACCCAAAAGACCCGACGAAATTCTTTGCTCGTTTTCTCACCCTAATTCGCCTAGAATCGAACGGTTTCTTCCCCAATCACTTGGATTCGATTGCTTAACATAAGTACACTCTAATCTACTCAATACATCCCTCAAAACACTCACTTTAATCTCAAGAAATTATCAAAACCCCAACAAAACAAGATTTAGAATGAACTTCAAGAACACCTATCAAGAACTCTAATCTTTCAAGAATGAAATTGCGCTGAAAATAGCATGATTGGCATGTGGGTAAGCAAACCCAACACTATGGAAGCTTGCATACCTCTTCGGGGTTAAACCCATGGTGAAAATCCGCAACAAAATGCAAGACTCTCGTTGAACGCTTTGATCCTCTCCTCTTTTCTCTTCTTGAACTCTCAACTAAAACCCTAGGCGTATTTTAGGATTATAAAGCTGAACCTAATAGGATTAGTCCCCTAAAATATTACTAAAAACGAATTAAATCTGATTGGATAAGGAAAATACCAAAATACCCCTTACTATTTTTGAGTAACTCACTACTGAAAAACTGCCAAATAACGACGACCAAAAGAGACGGACTACGTCGCTTTTTTGGTCAAAATTGACGGAAAAGCGACGCAGTCACTTCTGTTGCTTTTCAAAAAGCGACGAATAACATCGCTAAAAGCGAGAGACTGCACCGCTTTTTGATTATTTCTTTTAGGAATTATTTTTAACAAAAGCGACGGACTCCGTTGCTTTTATTTAATTTTCATATTTTTTAATTTCCAAAAAGCGACGCAGTCCGTCGCTTTTCTGGAAATTTTATTTTTGAAAATCCCAGAAAAACGATGGACTAAAGGACCCTGTTCGTCGCTTTTCTGGAAATAATTTATTTGGAAAATCCAAAAAAGCGACGGACTAAAGGACACTGTCTGTCGCTTTTCTTGGTTTTTTTAAAAATAAAACCCAGAAAAGTGACGGACTAAACCACATTGTCCGTCGCTTTTTCTGCAATTTTTTTGACAGCAAATGCAATTCAATTCAGCCCAATCAAAAACACAACATTACACACAAGCTACACAAAACATAGAACAACAAACTTAAATTAACATTCAAAAGTATCTAAATCACAATTTAAAGACTTATAAAGTCTTTCAAAATTCGTTTCAAAATTTTAAAAAGTTCATAAATTAAAAGAGACCTAAACTAGGGAGTGGGATCTACATAATCATCCTCATCACTGTCGTCATCGGTGTCCTCGTGAGCCGAAGTAGTAGGTCGACGAGTGAGGTTCAACACTTGTTCTTTGATTTGCTGAACGGTCTCACTCATGCTTTGTTGTTCAGCTACTCTTCTCCACTCCGACTATGCCAGTGCCGATGTAAGTTGTGCTATTTGAGTCGACATAGCAGCAATCTGAACACCGTCAAGTGCCTCGCTTGACCTGATGATCCAATAGCTTCTAAGTCTGATTGGAGTCATCTTACATCGTTTCTAAGGCCTCGACCATATCATCTACCCTTGTGTGTCCCCCCTACCACTTTTTCTTTCCAAATTTGGGTAGACAGTTTATGTGTCATTTCGACCGAACTATTTAGATTCTCAGCGACGTAATGATGAAACTCATTATGCATATTAAATATAAAAATTGACATCAATATATATACATATCATAAATATATTCACTATTAATAGATATTATTCATATTAAAGAACTTACAAAAGTTCATTCGGCCTTTCCTCTACCCACACATCCGGATCCGACTCATTTCCTTTCTTCCTGACATGAGTATTCTTGAAAACCTCCGGTCCAAGGGGAGTGCGCCCCAATTCTTTTTCCTATAAATAAAAACTAAAATTTATAATGATATATATGAATCAACTAATTATTTGTTTAAAAGTTTGAATCAGAACTTACCATCTCTCTTGCAATTGTTCCAACGGTCTTTGCACTTCCGATGTGCAACGAGCCACCCTTAAGACTGCCTCTAGCCTTTTTGGCTTGTTCTGACACTGCCTTAAACTTATCTGTGTTCCAATACAGATGCAATTCATCAAAAACATGAGGCAACATCCAATCCGGACGTTCATCAGTATACCGAACTTTCTTTAGCTAGCTAGACAGTCTGGCGGATGCCCTCCTCTCAAATGTGGTCGTAATGAACAAATTGTACCTCAGATCCCAAGTACACATATTCTGAAAAAAATTGAATAGCTTTAATTAGATCGATAGTAAAAAAAAGTAAAGTATACCAAACTTAAATAAAAAATATATACCTTAAATTCATTAAACATCGCCTGACGTATACTGTTTGGAATCTCACTCCAAGAGTGATTAGCGTATGTATATAGTCTTCTAACACAGTCTTTTAAAGCCCGGGCAGTATCCTTTGTAGGATGCCACCTGCAAAATACATAATAAATATGTTAGTTCATGAATAGTATATTAAAGTATAAGAAATAAATAAAATAAACTAACAAATAAATAACAAAACAAACTTACGATGATCCATTCGGCTCAATCATGACTCTACCAAGTCTGTCCTTCTGGACAGGAGCTAGAGAAGACATCTCATCATCTGGTGTAGCACTAGATCTAGTTGTAGATGAAGGTGATACATCAGGATGCACAAAACGCTGAGTCAATGGAGGCGTACTGTAACACCCCATAAACTTTTTGAGCTAAGACTCGAACCGTTCTTCGTTGTGAGTGAGATTTTTCCAAGGAATTTAATTTTTTTGAGTATTAAGGTCACTAGATGTAGCACCTTGAGTTCCAAGAAGAACTAAAGAGAGCCCATTCAAGTCATTCGTAAGTTTTTCTTAAGTTTTGGGTCAACTTCAAATGGATATAATTCCTAGTACAGGATGAGTTAGGTAAGCTACAGATAGAAAATTAAAGCCCTTCGAGTTCTCTTTCCAACGCCACCAAGTTTTATAAATTTTGAGCTATGAGTAAAAAGTTATGACTGATTTACTAACGATGCACAAACCTGGCAGCAGCTCCGCGATGGCTCCGCGTTACGGAGCCAATACGGACTTCACTGCTTGGTGAAAAATTATTCCGACTCCCAACTCATTTTAATTATTTATTTAATGGTATTTTAGTCCTAAAACCCCTTAGGAGGTCATCTAAATTGCCCTAAACAAGTAGAAAATCAGTTTTCTTAAATCAAACCCTCTCATCCACTCCAAAAATTCTACTCTCAAGGGATTCAAGAAACACTAAGGCTAGGGTTCATCTTTCAAGATTTTCCTTCAAGTTCTTCAAGAAGATAGTTATTTCAGGTATGTAAGCTTCCATAGTATTGGGTTTGTTCACCCACACGCCAATCATGTTAATTTCAGCGTTAAGTTCATTCTAGAAAGTTGAAAGTATGATGTTCTTGAAATTGGCTTTAGTTCTTGAGTTTAGATGAGATTATTGAGTTTTTGATGAAATCATGTCGATTTTACAGTTGTGTATGAGTAGGTTCTTGTTTTCATATGCTGGGTATCTAAATCTAAAGAGGAATTGAGAAAAAGAACCGAGTTTAGGTGAATTGGGGTTAGAAAATGAAGAAGGAAAAAGTCAGGCGAATCTGGAACCTTGTTCTGCGTCGCGAACCTGGCTCCCTATTTCATAAAGTTTGTCTTCGCGTCGCGGAGAGATCACGGACCTCTCTGCCTCAAAAGATAATTCGCGACCAAATATTTCAATTCATCTCCGCGTCGCGGACTTGCTTCCACACAGTGATTTCTTGATCGTTTTTCATGTTTAACAATCTAAAAAAACTCCTAACCATCACAAGATCATTCCTATCACAAATTACAACCTTGAGTTCATAAATCACATTCAAGGTAGAGTTGAGAATCAAGTTTTGAGAGTTCTTTCGGACATTTTGAGAAAGTCCCTTTGAGTCCTTTGAGGAGTATTCTACAACTTTTAATAACTTGTTTCAAGACTCGAGTAAGTGAGCATAAGAGTGAAGAGAATGTATTCATGAGTCTACACTAACACCTAGATCCTTCGTATCATGAACCATAACTCTTGAATTCATAATTCACATTCAAGAGAGAATTAAGAGTAGAGTTCAAGAAAGTCTTTGAGTTCAATTGTGAATCCTTTGATATCCACCATAGATTTGAGCTAAGTTTTGAGGAAGTAAGTAAGAGATGAGAAGAGTCGTATACATGCGTTCCTTATAGTTATGTAGACCTTCGAGTTGAGTCGTTCATTCCCATAAATTCCGCATGGACTCCATAAATTGAGTATCATTGAGAGGAGTAGTATCTTCAAGTTCTATGTCTTAAGTATTGACTTCCTAATCCCTTTTGAGATTATATTACTGATCATGGGACTATTACATGTTACCCATGAAGTCCTTGGGTTGAATTGTTCATGCGTCGATCAGTCTAGAAATGAGAAGTATCTTTGAGTCCTTGAGTTGAGTAATTCATGCTCATAATTCCGCATGAACCCTCTGAGTTGAGCATTCCTTAAATGATTAGTATCATTGAAGTTTTTGAGTTCCAAGTACAGAGTTTTATCTATGGTTATTGAAAACCTTGCATTGAGTCGTTCACGACCATAATTTGTCATGAACCATATTTTAAGAAGTCTTTTACAAACGTTTTAACTTTGTTTTTAGACTTAAACTTTGAGTTGAGTAAAGAGTAAGAGTAAAGTTCATTTCTTTAAAGATTATACGGCAACTAAGTATTCCCAAGAGTTAAAATGTTTTCACATTTGAATAAGAAAGGAAACACCGATTTCCAAGAGATATTTTAAGCTAAGTTTTGAGTAATTATCTCAAACCAAAGTGAGAGTTTTGTTTTAAAAACATATGAGCTAAGTATATTTTTGGGAGTAGTTATGAGCACCAATATGGGGATGCGAGTTCATAATAGCTCAAGTCTCCATAAACGATGTAGCCATCATGGGTAGAAAGGATCATACTTTTTAGATGATTCCTTAGTGCTTTTTATCTTTAACTAGTGGATCCACTAAGTTAAGTGTTCTATATGACGACAAAGTATAAGACAGTTCTGGCAGTATGGGCAAGACGTTGTATCACCACTTAGGCTCATAGTGGTGTTTGTCGGTTAGAGAAACTCCCACATAAACTATATTACTTTATTATATAGGTAAAGTTGAGTTTTTTATTGCATTTTCTTTAACGAACTTAGTTGTTTTTACTGTTTCATAAAGCTTTCCATATATTGCATGTGTATTGTTGCTTTATATTGAGTTGAGTATCCAGAGTTGAGTACCCAGAGTCGAATATCATATATTTGAGTTGAGTATCTAATCTCTGAGTTGAGTATATTATCCTTGAGTACTTCTGAGTTAAGTAAGTTGAGTAGTTTTGAGTATCCTTGAGTATTCCTTGAGTTGAGTAAGTTTGATAAGAGGTAAGTATGTTTCCTTTTTATCATGTTTGAAGCTTATGTTTATGTTTTAGAATTTCCCTTACATGCTCGTACATTCCACGTACTGAGCCATTTGGCCTGCATCTTTTCATGATGCAGACACAGGTATTCGGAATCATCAACAGGAGATTCGTTGATAGATTCGGGAGTTCGAGTTAGCTATGGTGAGCCTCCCTGTTTCTGGAGGATTTCATTTACTTTTCATTTTAGTCAGGATACCGTGGGTCTTGTCTGACTTCCATATTTATCAGTTAGAGGCTTCATAAATAGTCAGTATAGTTGAGAAGTCTATATTATTCATTTATTTTATTAAATGTTTTAAAGACTTAAGTTGCCTATTTTATGGCGAGTTAAATATAATGTTTTTATGGCGAGTTGAATATATTATTTTTATTCTAAGTTGTTCATTTGAGTTAAAGTTTTGAAAAGTAGAGCTTATTGAATTTTATTCAGTTTTAAGCTTTTGCATGCTTAAGTTAGTCTTCCGGATGAGGGTTCACTTGGGGACCAGCATGGTTCTTGAGTGCCAGCCACATCCAGGGTGGAGACTCGGGTCGTGACACGTACCAGCCATAGCATCTGACTGCTCGCTATTAGAATCTCCAATCCTCGTGGCAGATAACTGAGGAGATGTACCTGTGGGAGAAAGAGTACCTACCGATAAGGGTCGTGGTTGACGAATAGCCTGTAAAGGTAGGTCCTCGTAGCGTCATGGAGCCAATGCATGTGAAGTAGAGGAAGCACCGACTATTTGACGGTAATTAAGATAATATTGCCAAGGATCCGCCGTACCAAATGGAACAGCAAATAAATGAGTATCATGGCTGATGCGCTCTTGCGCAGAAGAAATAGATCCTGCAATATCCTCAGGATCTATGGGTCTCCTAAACTTCTTCTTTTTAGCATGTGTAGTCTGGCTAACTCCAAGATGCTAGCGATGTCTATCACTGTCACCGCCTAATGACATATGTACGCAGATTTACATATATAATATATATATAAATCATAAATTAAATAAAATTAGCAAAACACACTAACCTACATATATTATATATACATTCTACAGTATTCCTCCTCGCTTGTTTCAATTCCATTATTCTCCCATTCTTCCTCCTCAGTTGTTTCATTTTCATTATCGTCCCATTCTTCGTCATCAAATGATTCATTTTCCTCATTCTCGAATATTTCTTCCTCAACATTCATTAGCTCATCATCAGATACTTCTTCTAATATGTGTTGAGGATGTTGTAGTGTGGTTTCCAATTCAACATCAACTTGTTGTCGGACAATTGCAACATCATTTATATGCCACATCTAAGACATTGTCAATTTCAACTTTTCCCACAGGCTTACTTTTTATAACAACCCACCAATCAGCTTTGTCTCTACGTAATGGATATGGAGCGTAATACACTTGTTTAGCATTTTGTGCAATAATAAAAGGATCATAACTTCTGTATTTCCTGGTGTGCTTAACTTCAATTATATTATTTGATGGTCCACCTTTGTGCCTCTATGTGATGGGTCAAACAATATAATCTTCTTCTTAGGCCAACCTGAATACCTCACTTCAATAATCTCATGAATGACACCATAATATTCAATAGTTTGACCAGCACTATCAACATGTATGTGGACACCGCTATTATTTGTTTTCTTGTTCCTAGAAACTTCTTCAGTTTGAAACTTAAAACCATTGACACAATACTTATTCATTGTCAGTAATTGAGATTCAGGTCCAAGTGCTACTTCTTTCACTAATTGCAAATGTTGGACACTTGAGTATTCATCGTAAACCTACGTGATTGTTATTTCAAGTAATATAATTTAGTATAACATGAATATATTATTAAATACTTAGTGATTGCACACTGACATAGTTCCTCAGCCATTTGGAAAACTCTGTATAGATGGCTTCATTACCCCATGTGTTTACGAACAAGTTGATCATTTTACATTCAATTATTTCGTTAGTTAATGAATACTTATTAGTATGTAATTTGATAACATATTTTTAACACTTACTTGACATATGGTTGAATATCTGAACAATTAAGAGAAATATGTGTCACAGCTGATTGCATTTCCATATCAGTGAAGCCTCGCTTTCCACGTTTTTTAGATCCTCGACCATTTTGATTAAAAATTGATATCGGTGAAAATAAAGGATCAATATCGCCTTCATCATTGCGATTGGGCCTGTTTCTCCTACATAACACATCATCACCAAAGTAATAAGAATAAAAATCACCAATTTCTCTCCCAATATTACCTTGAACAACTGATCATTCGATCCTTCCCCTTTGCTTAATTGTTTGCTTGGAACTGCCAATTTTTCTGCATGTATATATGTATATATATGTTAATAAACGACTTGGTGAATATATATACCTTAGTGAATATTTCAAATGGATACCTCTCAAATGGATACATCCATCTTGTTTGAACCGAACCTCAGAGGCGAGCCTCTTGTACAAGGTGAATTGGAAGATTCTCCATCACATCAAATAAACCACATGGAAATATCTTCTCCAACTTATTAGTAGTAAAAAGAATATTTTCCTCCATCCTGTCTAAACTACTCTCCAACAACTTTCCAGAACACAAATCTTTTAAAAAAAGACTTATCTATGTGATTGGTTTCCATATCCTTTCGAGTAGATGGCTAAAAGTGATAGGAATTAAAGTTTCCATGAACACATGACAATCATGACTTTTCATACCTATAAATGTTCCTTCATTCATATCTGCCCGCTTTCCTAAATTGGAAGCATATCCCTTCGGCATCCTCAAATTTTTAACTTACTCAATAATTTCACGTTTCTCATCCAATGTGAATGAAAAGTAGGCTTTGGGCTTAACTATTTTACCATTATGTAATTCCTCCAGCCATAACTCTTTTCTCCTACAATATTCCTTTATGTCCATTCTAGCTTTTGGATTGTCTTTTGTCTTACCCTTAACATCCATCACTGTCTTAAACAAATTGTCAAAATAATTTTTTTCAATGTGCATCACATCAAGATTATGTCGAGCAGATTGTCCTTCCAATACGGCAACTCCCAAAATATGCTTTGTTTGGTTCAATTATGTTCAACACCATATCCAGAAAGTCTAAAAGGTGAAGCTTCTATAAATTTAGGTAATTGAGAAACTCTCTCCCAAATTTGATGCCCTGTGAGTAATGGAGGTGGGGGGTTACTTTCAACTTTATTTTTCCTAAATGCATTTTTCATCTTTCTAAACTCATGGTCCATTGGCAAGAACTGGCGATGACAATCAAACCATGTATTTTTTTTCTGCCATGCTTTAAAGTGAATGCCTTACTATTTTCCATGCAATGCGGACATGCTAGCTTTCCAGCTATCATCCAATCAGACAACATCCCGTATGCAGGAAAATCATTAATAGTCCACATTAAAGAAGCACGCATAACGAAATTCTGCTTAGTTGAGATATCATAAGTCAAAACACCTTCAAACCACAATTGTTTGAGCTCATCTATCAATGGTTGTAGATAGACATCAATCAAACTTTTTGGATTACGGGGACCTGGAATAACACAACTTAGAAAGATGTAAGGACTGGTCATGCACATTTCAGGAGGAAGATTATACGGAGTAAGAAATACCGGCCAACATGAATAGCCGACATGAATAAGGCGAAGCATCATTAGAGAATGGTGTGAAGCCATCTGCACACAACCCCAATCTAACATTTCTTGTTTCACTAGAAAAATCAGGATATACATTATCAAAATGCTTCCATGCTTCACCATCAGATGGATGAGACAAGACACCCGACGGTCTTCTATATTCACGATGACATCTCATATGTGGGGCAGACCTCATCGATGCATACATTCTCTTTAACCTAAGAATGAGAGGTAGATAATGCATCGCCTTAACTGGGACCATCTTTCCAGCCGAAGTCCTCTTATAACGAGCATGTCCACAAAACTTACAATTTTCTAATTCACTATCAGTCTTGTAAAACAACATGCAGCCATTAACAAAACAATGGATTCTGTCATACATCAATCCTAACTTGAAAACCAAATGCTTTTCCTGATAGAAGTTCTTAGGTATGTTAAACTCCGGATTAACTAGTTCACCCAAAAGATCAACCATTGAGTCCATAGCCGCATTAGGAACATTCCAATCTGATTTAATATTCATTAATCTAACCGCAACTAACAAGGCAGAATGCAGACTCCCTTAACATAGTGGACGACTAGACTCTTCTAATTGATCATAGAAGCGTCTTGCTTCTTCATTGGGAGCTTCATCAAAATATTGTTCGGGTTCCATCCCACCTTGAACCTCGAAAACATCATAGATCATTTCATGAATCCTATCATGTTCAACCCTAATTTGACCATGTGGTGCAAGCATATTATATTCATCCACAACCATCGAATTATAAAACATACCATCCAATCCATCTCTTTCTCCATGATCAATCCATACAAAATATCTAGGCTTAAATCCAATACGGTACAAATGAACTATAACTGTATTTGGTTTAACAAATTTTAAGCACTTACATGCACTAGAAGGATACCTAACCAATCCATTATTCTTGAAAATGTCAAGTGTCATTGTATGTTCAATAAAATCTCTAACACCATCAATAAACTCAGATTTCAAATCAGCACCAGTTTCATAATGCATATTATACATCCACAAATGATGATCCATCTACAAAAATATAGATATTCAATTATATTATAAATTAAATTTAATAATAATTTTACTTCATTAATTCATTGTTAATATATATTTATAATAAGTTCAATTTCTAAATTCAGGTTCATATTATAAAAGTTATTAGTTATATATAAAGTGCAAATCCAATAATTAGTTATATATTCAAATTCTAATTAAGTTCAATTAGTTCAAGATCTACAAAGTTAAAGCTTAATTAATTAATGAATAATAATTAATTAAGTTCAAGTTCTAGTTAAGTTCAAAATTAAGTTTATATTAATTCCTAATTAAGTTTTCAAGTTATTATAAATTAATTAAGTTTAATAAAGTTCTAATTAATTTATATTAAGTTCAAATTAATTAAGGTCAATAAGATTTTCAAGTACTACAAAAGTCTAATTAAGTTCAAAGAAAATCCAAGTTCTAATAAGAATAAAAATTAAGTTCTAATAAATTAAAGTCAACAACATTTCAAGTTCATATTCCTAATTAAGTTCAATTTATAGTAAATTCAAGTTATAATTAATTATAAGTTCTAATTAAGTTGTAATTCAA
>JAJOOH010012444.1:0-16139 GCA_029582605.1 Solanum gracilifrons
TTTTTGGGTTATTATGGCTATTCTGGTGACGGTGGTGGTGGTGGTGATGACGTAAACCTTCAACTCGAATACCCCATAAAAATCCTGTAAAAATTACAACAATAAAAAAAAGTGTATTATTGTTCAAATTCTATGCACTGACGATAATAATAATAACATATTTCGAAAGGACAAGGATGGAGTCAGAATTACATTGTTTATACGTAGTTAAAATTATTTTTTGTGTAATTATAATAAATGTTGAACAATCTTCATTTCTTTTTGTATGTTTATTTTATATTTTAAACCTTTTAAGTAAAATTTTAGTTCCGCTACTGAAAGTTTGGTGTATACCATATACGTATTTGAAAAAAGAAAAACAATAATAATGGAGAAAAATTCTATATAATGACAATAAAAAATATAATAATTTAAATATATAGGTCACTAATAATGTAATTACACTTGAATCATATGTTAAACTACATTCATAATTAAAGCTACATAGACGGAAGGGTGATTAATTAAACGCGAAATATCTTTAAATCTTGTATCCTTTGATAAAATTCTTGATTTCGCTAAAATATTTATATTATCATGATATGAAATTTTTGATTTCGTCACTACTAATAATGTAAAAAAATAATATTATACTGACGAAATATATAACTTAAATTTAAAAAGTGTACCTGTGATTAAGAAGAAGGAGAAAATGAAGAAGTTCGAGATCTTCATGGAGATTTTGTTTGAATAGACTGAAGAAAATGGGGAAAAACAAGAAATAGTGAGATTCTGTTTGTGAATTATAAACCTATTTATAGATATGATAAATAAATAAAATAATAAAGAATAGGAGGGGGACATTGATTGGTGGAGTATAATTTCTTTTATTTTTTAAATAAATGAATAAAATAATAATAATAATAAGTGGATCTTTTACCAATTTAACTAAAGGGCCATTTGGTCAGTGGCACAAAGCCATGAAAAAGGTCTATTAAGTTTTTTATTTTCACATTCACATTGGTGGGTTTCTTTTTTTAAAATAGTAGAAAATTAACCATATTGCAAAAGATGGAATATGTTCCTTTCTACAATTTTTTTTAAAAAATGTTAGTATTACTTAGAGGATTAATTTTAAAAAAAAATATGATTGTACTTGGATCAACTTGCATTGCAAATATGTCAACTATAGTTAAACTTTTTTATAACTATGTTATCTGTTTTCGATATTTTTTTTGTCATAGAAAACATATAACATAACATGAAAGTTCTGTTTTATAGAAAATATGGTTATTAAAGTAAAATATTCTTGTAGAGAATGACTATTATAAAGAAGTTTGACTATAGGTAAAAGGATTTAGTTATTTAAATCAATGTGAAGAAATTATGTAGCATTTTCTTTTTCTCGTGATCAGAGGCGGACGGACGGTCCTAACTAAGGGTCTAAACGTAATACATTTTACTCAATCAGATTGCTTATAAAGTAATTACATGTTAATTTATTGAATGACGTGAATTGATAACATATAATAAATGATAAATAAATTTGTTATGACATATTAGATTACACTAATGACATAGGAGTATTAAATTATTTGGCTTAAGTCATTCATGGCCTCTTAAAATTGTCCGCATAATTCACTTAAACACCTCAACTAAGGCTAGTATCTATTAGATACTTTAATATTAACAAATATATATCTATTAGACACAAAATGACAATCAATACATAAAACCTTGTGCGTGTAACTCACACTCTGTAGCTTAAAATAGTTACGAATAAAGTTATGACACCATTGCCCATGGCCTATTGCCCAATCTAACTATAAAAAATTATTTTATAATTTTGAAAGATAAAAAAATAAGTACTTATATTTTAATTTGTGTGGTGATGTGGTTCAAAGTGGCCAGAAATGTAGATGATCAGCGTCCGACTAACTTTCTTAACTTCAATGCCTGAAAATCTTCTTTCTTATTGCAAAATCAAATTAGTTAGTAGATTCAGATTATATAAAGAATGAAAATAAATGAAATAACAAAGTTTAAAAAAATAGAGAGTATGAACGAAGAAGACGATGGCTGAAAAAAGGGGTGGGGTTGATTTCTTGGGTTTTCCAAGAAATTAATTTAAAATAAAAAATGATTTTAATTATTTTAATGCCAAATGTCAATAAAACAAAAAAAGGTACAAGTTCTTAGAAAATAAATAAAAATAAAATGATATTTGGAACCTGTTCACGCGCCTAATGTCAAGTAAGGTACACTTAAGTTGCCAGCGTTTTGTGTTTAATAGGTACTCCCTCTGTCCCAATTTATGTGACTTACTTTCCTTTTTAGTCAGACCCAAAAAGAATGACACATTTCTATATTAAGTAACAATTTAACTATAAAATGTCTATTTTACCCTTAATGAAATGATTTACATCCACACAAATTTCTATCCTTCATTTTAGACCACACGTTTTAAAAATCTTCCTTTCTTTCTTAAACTCCGTGTTGAGTCAAACTACTTCACATAAAATGTGACGGAGGGAGTATATGTTTTGAACAATTTAAATGTTTAATAAGTACAAGTCCTAGTTGAGGTGTCTAAGTAAATTATGTGAACAACTTTAAGGGGACGTCGATGACTTTAGCCTAAATTTAAATTAGACTATTGTCACCAATGATTGGGCCAATATGGGCTGGAATTAATTGGCACAAGTGCTTCAGGCCCAAATGACATATCAAAGTTGTCCAATGAAGTTGAAATATTGGAGATCTTAAAGACTAAGTGAAAATTATATATCACTTAACTATGTGTCACAATTCAAATCATAACACGTATTGTCTGCTTTGGTCTAACATGACTCACAATTTTGTCTCGTGATGATGCCAACATCGAGCCCAAAAGGCGCATACCATGTGAAGTTATGAATTTGTGTTCTACGTAATAAAATTATTCACTTTCCTCACTTGTTTAAATATAGGATAATTCGACTAAGGTGTCAAGCTAAGTGCTCCCTTTCATCCGAAGAACAATCTAAAAATCTGTTAGTTCTTCTGACCTTCTCTATGACTGACTTTCCATCATGCATCACATACACCCTCTTTACGGATTCGAGCGTCCTCGCTGAGATTTGATTCACCATTATATTGAAGAAGTGTCCGTCTCTGATTTGATATTTGTCATAACAAAGCACAAATATAGCACACATTGTCCACTTTGACCCAACATGCTCATGGATCTGTCCTTTGAACTACGCCATTATATTATCGAGTTCAAAACTGTGCATATCATATGAACTTGTGTCTCCTCTTTTAAAGTTCTTCACTTTTCTTTCACATTAATTTCTATATAAGATTCGCCTAAATTATCATATACGATACCTCTTCTTCCGAAGCTTCAATTGACCTTCTTTATGTCCCGTCCTTGTTGACCCATCCAACGTCATGACTCGTGACCTCACACTATATATATAATGAGATTTTATTCTATTTTTAAAAAAACACAAATAATTTTAGAGTTGCTTGGAAGTTTTATTCTCTAAAAAAATTGGTTGAGTAATATTCAACTCTATCCAAAAACTTTGCTTATTAAATGGAAAAGAAAATTAAAGTTTGCACGTAAACGTGAACATAGAAGAAAAAAATTATATAAAGGTAACTTTAATATATCAAATGAGTTTTTCTTTTTGTTTAATATTATATTTCCAATTAATCAAAAGTTTTATAACGATATCATTTATCTGGATATTTTTTTTATTGTTTTAATAGAATATTATTATAAATAATTTATGAAAAATCAATTCTAACAAACTTTTTCTATAATATAAAAATTGTTATAGAGATTCCAAATTATATTTGCATTTGATAGTGAACCAAAATTTTATTTGTGAATACTCCTAAAACATTTTGCTAAGTCATGAAAAGATTATCCTAAATTTCATTTCCTTCTTTCCCACAAAGAGGAAAGGAAAATCAAGTAAAATTCACATAGTATAAAATTCATCTAAGGGATCAATGTTCCCTACCAAGAATTTCGTTGTTTCTAAAGCTCAAACTCAAAACCTCTAATCAAACATGACATCAATAGCAACAGAGCGGAAATATCGAACCCAAATAAAAAATCAAGAAAAAATGGAAGGAAGATTAACTATATGACAATTGACACCCTATTTCAATTGAATACATACATGAAAATGACCTCCATTTTATAAGCCCTTTACATATTTCCCAGAACTAACTGAGGTTTATTTAGTTGCAAGGAATGGAGGGAAAAATGAAGATTAAGAACAATTGCTGTAATAGATGTTAGAAAACACGATGTTCCTCGATCTCCCGAGCAGGATTCACACGTGGGAGAGACCGATAGATCCAATGGTAATCACGGTTTCATTAACGTTTTCTTTATATAATCCAGAACTTCATCCACATCAACTGTCCACGCAACTGAAACTGGGGAATAATCTGTCCAAGGATTGCTCGTATTCCACCTAATTATAACGATTTATTAGTTCTAATACAAAGTTTGGAGCTATAGGCAAAAAAAAAAAGGTTCAAATACTATGTATTGCTCGGACTCTTCAAAAATGTTGACAGATGGATGTCAGATCCTCTGGGAGTGTGCATTTATGGAGGATCTGACACTGGTGTGGCAACATTTTTGGAGTGTTCCGAGTAACGTAGCAAGTACTTACTTCTTTAGTCCTTGGTCCATCAAGGTGTGCCCGACGCAGATACCCTGTGTCTCAACCCTCACAACGCCCTTCTTGAAGGTGAAGAGGTCAGGCCGAACTAGTGCAGCAAAGCTAACAGGATCGTGTAGGAAAATTCCTGCAAAGAGGACGGCGTATTATTATCAGTGGTGCCTAACCTATGTTGCTTGGACTCTTCAAAAATGTCGTCAGGTGCATGTTGGATCCTCTAAAAGCGGTGCATTTTTGGAGGATCCGACATAGGTGTGGCAACATTTTTGAAGAGTCTGAGTGCCAATTGATAAGAGATGATCACAAGATAAATGCAAGAAAGTGGTTTAAGAAGCATTGTCGGTCATCCAAAAACAATATAAGAACGCAGAAATTACCATAGACACCGTCTGATTTCACGTGCCAATCACGGTAAAATTTGCACATATCGCACACAAATTTAGCGTGTTTTCCTTTGGATTGCTTTAGTTCTTCAAGATCAGCATCTAAAAGCAGGGAAGCATACTCTTATTTAAGAGGTGAACAAAATTATACAATTAAAGGAGCAAAAAATAGAAGCATTCGACATATTTAAGCAGTGAACTTCACCTTTCAATTTGACTTGTGTCGTAATGTTGATGCCTACAACATCAATATTTGCCCCTGACGTAAACACAACATCAGCAGCCTCAGGGTCCCCATATATCTGCTTCATCAGAAAACTAAGCAAATGAGTAAACAGTAACAAATTGGATCATTGAATACAATAAAGACTGTTTCTTCAGCTTTGCATAACGAATAAGCGAACATGAAAAAAACGTTGAGCTTACAGACGTTGACAACAATATGAAATGATGTATAGTACACAAGAATTACTAGTATTTCTTCTGGCATAATGCCAAAAAGGACCCATATTATACTCAAATTTCAAGGAGAACTTGTTGTCTACTAAACATTTCTACGTAGTGCATGGTAAATATTAAAGACAGACGTTTTTGCACGACATTACAGGACCAAACAACTACATAAACATGCTTCCACATTGTAATACATTACAACAACAACAGCCTGCCAAATGTACATTCACAAATGGGGTCTGGGAAGGGTGTTCTACTTTTGTGAGAAAAGTTGTTTCCGATAGACCATTGGCTCAAAAAAGCATATCAACGCAGGTTTGAAAAAGGAATTGTAAAACATTGAAAAAACTATACTCTTTATATACCCCATTGGGGAAGAAATCACTCACATTTGCTTCTGCGGCAGGATTAACATTTCCTAAAGCAAAGAAGGAACCACCGAGTACAACCACTCTCTTCACCTTGCTTGCAAAGGTTGAGTCCCTCTTGACAGCCTAACCAACAGATAACGATGAAATTTTTGTAAATGCAAGGTGAAATCAGAAACTTGAAAGTTGTGTAAGTTTTGAGATACAACGTACCAAAGCCAAGTTTGTCAATGGTCCCAGTGCAAGTATCGACACTTCACCAGGATATTCACAAACTTTTTCCACCAAGAATTCAGATGCAGATTTGTCAATTTTCTTTGAGTTTGGAGAAGGTAAGAATAAGTTGCCTAATCCATCTGAGCCATGAACAAAGTCTGCAACACGTGGTTCCCCTCCCTATAGCAAGAAACAAGAGTTAGGTGACAATGTGTTGAGAAGCTACAAGGGAGAAAGGAAACTAAGCATAAACTAAACAAAAAAAATCGTGTAAAAGCAATTATCGTTTTTACTCTTTAATCTATTCTAATATATATCTACACAGTAGAAATTTTAAAACAAATTAGCTTCATGTTAGGTATCTTCAAGTGATGCTGCAATCACTTGTATCTGTGGAATAGCATGTGAGATTGCAAAGAGAATAAATTGTTGCTGTTAGAAGGGATATACGGTAAAAATAAAAACAAAATTACCTTCAGAGGTTCAGGGCTACCCTCTGCCACGGGAACATCCGGATATCCTGCAGCTTCACACTATCATTTTGCAAATTAAGTTAAAGAAGTAATTGATCAAGAACTTGATCCACAAAAATCTAGTAGATGGAAATTGTACACATGATGAAAGGAGAGAAATTTACATAAATACAAATAAAATTAAAAACATACCAAAAGTAATGCATTTCGTGTAGCATCTTTTGTGGCAACGTTGCCAAAGATTGTAGTCAAGCCTATGATCTCAACTTCTGGTGTCTGAAATGCCATTAGTATTGTCATACTGTCATCTGTTATCAATGAAAACAAAATTAGCTCCAATGTGACTAATGGGAACCACATCAAACATGAAGCTCATCAGGAAACACACATAAACACAACTCAGCCTACTGAATACCTATTATGAGAGAGATACGAGTCTTTCATTTTCATTCACCGGCACAATTTAACCCCCATAGTTGAGACGATAGAAATGAAAGAATTTCTTGATATTTTTTCAAGCATCACTAAGTATTATACTTTTATCTTTTTCCTGGTTGATGAGTCACCAAGTATCATATACTAAGAGTGCATTTGTTTCTACTTGAATGAAACACAACTTATATGCCAAAGCGTCACCACAAGATATGCTCTCGCAAAATTTCCTCTTTCACGAAGAAAATAGCTTTACCGGAAAAGAGATTTCAGAACAGAAAGGAAAAGCTGTTCCAACCTATGATAAATGCTAAGCTTCCTTCAAACTTCTCGATCTGGGAAACCTCATCAACTCTGCTCTTTTAGGATAAGGAAGAAAACAGAAGGAAATCAGATATTCAAGGAAACATCCTGCTATTACATTGTGTTTTCCCTTCTCGAAGACATTTTTCTCTGATCAAAGAACGACTCTCCTCGAGTTGGATTTTGGTTTGGTTTCACAGGTTGCATTTATTTGATACTTCTTTTCTTACTCTCTCTAGTATAGAACTTACGGCATACTCTTATTGCTATTTAGTCTTGTCCTTTTGTTCTATAATAGCCAACCATCTTTGCTACTTTAGCTTCCTCAATATTATTGAAGTTCGAAGTTTCCAGTCCAAAGTGATGTTACAGATTGTTAATAGTTAAGAGTGAGTACTACATAAACAAAGTTAGCAAACGAAAATCCTACTATAGCTGTTACCGAAGAATCAAGAGAATTATAGAAGCTACCTTGAGAAATTTATCAGAAAAGATAATATGATTTCTTAGGTGCCTATGTGTTAGTACTATCTCCCGATTTCTTTATGAAAGTAACAAAACATTCCTTGACTAAAAGAAGTCTCAAAATTAGAAAAGACCATATCTAAAGTTAATTGCATACTTTCATCTATTAAAAGTACATCTAATTTGGGATGACGAAAAGCTACTTTATCTCCAAGATTCTCTTCAAAACAAACTGAAACAATCCCAAAATTCACAAATTCCAGAAAGAATGAGAATATATTATATCTGATTATTGTAATCAAAATGGACACAATAAAGTAACTTGGACCCTTCTCTATATAGAATCTGCCCTTCCCTTTGCACTTTTAACAACAAAAAAGAAGAATCTTCAAGTACACAAAATTGAATCCCCGAAATGATACCACATTCCCATAAGAACTCCCAAAACAATACAAAATTTCCCAAAATGTCATCTAGTTGTCTAAGAAACTCAAAACCCGATTATAATCAAACAAACAGTTCAGCTGAAAAAATCACTAAACATATCAACTTAAAATTCATCTATGAAAAAAGAACACCCAAATTCAAGACACTGAAAAAAATAATACTGAAATTTGCTAAAGTTCCCAACTTTAAACAAAAAGGTAGAAGATTTAACCAAAAATTTATCTAAGAAAATCAAAATCCAATTACCATCAAACAATTATTTTACTAAAAGTTTCAACATTAAACTCATTCCTGAAAAACAAATTACACCCAAATTCAAGAAGCTGGAAAAAAATGCTGAAATTAAGTTCCCAACTTTAAACAAAAGGGTCATCTATTTGTCTAGCATAATCAAACCCAATTACCATCACATAAACAATTCGCCAAGGGTCTATCGAAAACAACCTCCCTAACTCCCAAAGTAAGGGTATGGTCTACGTTAACCCTACCCTCAAGTGGGGTCTATTGGAAACAACCTCTCCACCTCCCAAAGTAGGGTAAAGTCTGCGTTCACCCTACCCTCTCCAAACCCCACTTGTGGGGTCTATTGGAAACAACATCTCTACCTCCCAAAGTAGGGATAAGGTCTGCGTTCACCCTACCCTCTCCAGACCCCACTTGTGGTATCTATTGGAAACAACTCTCTAGCTCCCAAAGTAGGGATAAGGTTTGTGTTCACTCTACCCTCTCCGTACCCCACTTGTAAGGTCTATCGGAAACAACTCTCTACTTCCCAAAGTAGGGATAAAGTTTGCGTTCACCCTACCCTCACCCCACTTGTGGGGTCTATCGGAAACAACTCTCTACTTCCCAAGTTAGGGGTCCCTATCCTCTCTAGACACCATCAAATAATAATTCAGCCAATTACTAAAACTCTCAACATTAAACTCATTCATGAAAAACAAACAACACCCAAAATCAAAAAACTGAAAAAAAGGCTGAAGTTCTCAACTTTAAACAATAGGGGCCCTCTATTTCTCCAACAAAATCAAAACCCCATTACCATTAACTAAACAATTAACTAAAATTCACAAAACAAAAATGCAGAAATTTGCTAAAGTTCCCAACTTTAAACAAAAGGGGCCCTCTATTTCTCCAACAAAATCAAAACCCCATTACCATTAACTAAACAATTAGCTAAAATTCACAAAAAAAATGCAGAATTTGCAAAAGTTCCCAACTTTAAACAAATTTATTCTTAGGGTAAGAAGAATATTCTTACCAATACCAGGATCAGTATCAATAATAATCTTTTCACGTTGCTTAGCAAAAGAATTGTTGGAAGCCACCAAATCACCATCACAAATCGACATTCTTGAAAACTTTTCAAAAATTCAAAAGGGAAACTTTTTTGAAGAAAAAAAAAGGGGAATATTGGGACCTAGAAAGACAATGAAAATGCAATATGATAACAAAAATCAAATCATAGAATAAGAAAAAAAAATTGTGGGATTTATTAATAAGTGAAAAAAAGGATAAGAATTTGTAAGAGTCAGCTCTGATGATGAGCTGAATTTTCTAAAAAACTCAGCTCCTTTTTTTTTTTCTTTTTTCTTTTCCTTTTCTTGTTTTATAGAGTTGTGTTATGTGTGAATATATATGAGTTTGGGAAAGAAAAGTAGATAAGAATATGTGGATCCTAATTTGATTCCCATTGTGTTGTTTTTGGTTTTCACTCGATATTCGGTATCTGTTATTTTCAAGGCTAGCACATACGATTTCATATTAATGTTATAAACATAACTGGATTCATAATTTGAAATTTATAAATTTCTGAAGGACCTCGTGTTAATATATAATTATAAATGAATAAAATGATATCTTAATTTGATTTACATTGTGTTTTCTTTAGCTTTTTCTACTCCGCATCTGATATTTAAAAATTAAAGATAATAGTTATTTTTAAAGCTCAAATTGGAGACCTCATATTGATGGTATAGCCGCATAGGTGTATTCAATATTTGAAGATTATGTATTTCTATAATAATAGTTGATAAATTGGCATACTAACTTGATCCTCATTGTGTTCTCTTTGTTTTTTTTTACACTCGGGATCTAATATTAAAAAATTAAAGATCATTTTATTTTCATTGTTCAAACTCAATATTTCATGTTGACATTATAGGCAACGATATATTCAGAATTTGAAGTTTATAGATTACTGTAGCGATCTCAAGTCAATTATATACAATAATAATTGAGTAAATTGGTATTGATATCCTAATTTGATTCACATTCTCTTTGTTTTTTTCACCTGACTTTCAGAATAAAAAAATTAAAGACGATTTCATTTTCAGGGCTCAAATTTAAGACTTCATGTCAATCTTATAGGCAGATGCGAATTCAGGATTTCAAGTTTATACATTTCGATAAATTTCAAGTTAATGTACAATAATAACTAGGTTCATCATATATTATTTATAAATATTTAATTGATTTACATAAAAATTATGGAATTCCCGTGAACATACTAAATATATGCTAGATCCATCCTAGATGGACAAGTACTTACCGTGATAGTCAAAATTTTCATCAAGAGAATTTAAAATTTATACCATAGCGTATTTTCTTTGATTAAATCACTTAGAAGATAAGACCAAAATACATAGTGTGAAATTTCATTCCTTTTTATGGGGTTTCTCTTCCTCACAATAACTATTAATGTTATGACAACTATTGACTAAATTATTTTTTTAATATGGATTAAGAGAGCTCTAGATTTAATTTAATATACAAAATTGGATTTGATTTTGATTTTATTCGATTTTTCTTTGATCAATTTGCTGATCCAAAAACACAATCTTGGACCCAATTAAGATCTTTGCATGTTATGTGAATTTAGGAGTTCATCGCTAGGTAATTTGATTAATAAGATAGTCTAATTTCTATAGAACTTAATTACTAAAATACTCGTAAAATATGGATACGGCTAAGCGAAGCGAAAGGAATTTTCATGAAAACCATTTCTCCACACAAATTTTGTGAATAAGTGATTATTTGATAGTAATTTACGTCGTGTTATATTAGTAAAGGACAGTCTGGTGCACTAAGCTTTCACTATGAACAAGAGTTAAGGAAGAACTGATAAGATCTATTATACATAAGTCATACCCTTACTCTATATTTCTATTTTTTTTAAAAATATTTCCATAGCTCAAACAACATGTGACATCAATCAAACCCTAAAAGACAATAATTACTTCTTGTTAAACTAAGAAACAAAGAATAACCATCTATGATGAGGATCTTTAAGGCATTATAGGTTTATCCAACTCAAAGAATAAATATTAAAAAAAATAATGTAATTTATAGTATTTTGGTACAAACTAAAAGGATATTCTTAAATTACCTCCTAGTTAGTGAAACAAGAAAGACAAAGGGTGGAGAGTAAAAACCTTTTTTGCGTTACGTTTCAATGAAATGAAGATAAGAAATCAAACTTTACTTTACCAGGTACGAAAAAAAGAGCCATCACCACTTAAGTAGCGTGCGAGAAAACTCACAAGTAAAGATTTTTCATTCACAATATTAGGTTTACTCAACAATAAGCATAAGTAAAGAGAATATTGTTGGCTATTTTGCTATTAAAAATTTGTTGGACATAAATTATTGCACGTTATAGCACATGTATTTGACCTGGAAATTACATGGAACTGCCTTCAATAATCCATTGAATAATTTCACATGCACATGGATTGATGCAAGTAACTTTTCAACACCTAACAAAATTGATTAATGAAGTGTTTGATTTTAAAATACAAGAAATTTATCGATAACTTAGTCATAATACATACGCCGATATATATATTTAGCAAAAATCGAACAAATGGACGGGTCAATAATCTGTTAAACAAAATATTTACATGTGAAAAATATCACCATAAAAGTGATACATCCCTTCCCACATTTTCTCCATTTGAACAATAACAAAATAATACAATTTCATTTTTTTCTTTTCTCAATATTAATTCTAAGTTAAGAAATTTAATTTAACATGGAAGTAAAAAGATCTAGTCCAAATTTTACTGTGAAGACAGTAAAAAATTCTTTAGATCAAATCTTCCTGCCTTTTGTTTTCATCATAATGCACAAGCTTTCATGTCTTGGCATTAGGGGAACCCAAAATATTAGCTGCACTCTTTGCTAAATGGCTTTTCATATTCCCACCAGTTTGTGTTGGGCCCTTTGCATTTGTCATCTCGGCCACGAGAGCCGATTTCTTTATCTGTCAAACGAACAACGACTGATCAGCTAATAATGACCGATATATATCACCGGGACCAAAGGTTGACTTCAGAGTTTGGCAAAAACAGTAACTTTGACTCAAACCATGTTTATTGGTTGAGAATTTCAGATTAAGTTTAGAACACAGTTATAAACTCGTAAAGTTCAAATCACGGATCTTGTCTCTGTTAATGTCACATTATCTTCTCATTTTGAAATAGATACGTAAAGACGAAACCAATCCAAGCAATAGGACAAAGTAAAAAATTTAACTTACCACTGCTATTCTCTCCTTGTGGATGTCACTTGTTAACTGAGAAACCAGAAAAGAAACAATCAGATAACAAGGAAAGATTGGAAAATAAAGACTACATCACAAAGAAGTCTAAATATGTAGTATTGAACTCACTGGCTTCTTGTAGGCTCTGATTTCATCCCCGCCAAAACCTGGGAGAGTCATATTCCAATTCCTTTCTGTATCAAATACACTTTAATAGGTTAGGTACTGCATAACGTTGGACCAGTCAGGAATAGAAAGTAACTTACCAAGATGCAGAAGGATGTCCTTTGCTTCCAATGTATTGGATTTTCGATGCTTGGCCAATGAACAGCCAAATGTGGTAATCTGGTCAAGCAGGAAGTAGTCAAGGACCAGTACAAAAATGAGAAACACGCTGTTAACATAGTATTGTCATTTGGCTGGAGAATATACAGGTCCAAAGGGACTCTGATACCAACTTAAACCACCCAACAAATATGGAAAAAAATAATAATTCAGAACTCTGATTTTACATGCCGTGGTGTAGAATGAATGAGCAGCTCATTATAGAGCTCTTACTATCTAGAAGTGTGAGGAATGATCAGCCTTCCCTTTCCTCCTACCCTAGACCACCCCGAATTAAAAAGGAGATTCAGGTCCTCCGCATGTTACCAGAACTACAAGTTCAATAAATGTGAGTCTTAATTCACAAATCCTACTAGAGCTGATATTACCTTCCCAAAGATTGTTTTACATCCATTAGCTGCATTCACCCTGTTAAGTAACTAATACTGCCTCTCCCATTAATTTTCATTCCCTCAACCCATCTCCCAATTTTTAATTCCTGCCACAACATTTTTGGAGTAACCATAAAGTACTGGATGTTGATATCAATTATCTGTCACATGAATCCTCCAGAAAAGATTCACGCATTAATTGTAACACAGAAACTGGCAAGGAACGGCTGATTTGAAGAGAGAATTTGCACAATTTTCCAACCCCCTCCTCTGTACTTCCTTTAGGTTTGTAGAATCACACATAATATAGCTACAAGAAATGAGCTCCCAAATCGCTTGGCATTTACATAATATTTCATTTCAAGAAAAGTAAAATATCCACTTGAAAGAGATAAAAGACATTGATCTGCATAGGAAGAGTCTATCTCATAAATAAAACAAGAACTTGAATGACAAAGGGAGCAAATCTAAAATTCTCCTTAAAACTAAGAACGTATGCTTATCGCCTACATAACACAAAAAAGAAAACTTGATGCAGAATAGTCGGATCCAAGGGAAAATCCTATTTCCTTGCTTCCTAGAATTCATTGTGTTCATCTACAAAGAAATTCATAGTTTAGTACAAACAGAGACCTCGATCAGGTGGCAATTTCAACCTTTCTTGTACTTAACAGGAAGTAAGCAATACATGAAACCGCGTACCCCCGAGCTCACCATATTCTCTTTTTTGTTTTTTTGGGATAAATACCCCTGAGCTTACCACATTAAGCTGAATGGAATTGCACAACTAAAAAGTAATGGCATTATCTATGAAAATGAACTAGGTAGCTTTATCCTATTAAAGCGTGGCCAGAACTTCAGCCCCACTAGAGTACTTCTAAGAATAATCTTACTATATACCTATCAGATTGTCAGGTGAGATTTCAGATTGAAAGGAATATTTCAGTGTGAAACAACTAGAATATGAACTTACAGATTCCACAAATTCTTCTGCTATATCAACGAGGATGTCTTCAACTTCAGCATCCAATTTTTCTGATGGATCAATCTGTCAATGAGAGATGCAGGTCAAGCAATTGAATCATAAAGGCAAAGAGAATAGGCACCTAATACCAAAATCAAATAGCAGGAGAGACACAGGATAAAATGTCGAGAGATTTTGTTCATTTTGCAAGTTAACTATGAATGACAAGGCTTCTTCTATTATATTTATTTATACACCTCAGATTTCAACATGATTGCCCCTCCTTTTCTTACCTGCCTTTACACTTTAAGAAGTCACTTTGTCCAAATCAGGAACTCTTACCAAAACATCAACTAGTGATAGGCACTCCATTTCCAGTGACTGATAAAAAAGTGTTTTTTCTTTCTTTTTTTTGCAGAAATACCATTGACAGAGTCGCCCAGGGGATGGGGTGGTAGTTGACGTATATGGGTAACCTCAAGATCCCAAGTTTAAATCCCTAAAAGGTTCAAAATCCCAATCTGAGCACTCAGTTGCCATATACTCAAACCTTGACAGGCATGTTGACCTAGCACTTATACTTGTGGTCTGCCCATTGGATCCAAGCTGGCACAAACATGATCATATAATTTATAACTACAAAAATTTTCGTCAGCTTCCAACTATGATGAAGTATCACTATTACACAATGGGATGTATGGATTCAGTATGCACATTATCAATGGATTCTGCAAGCTTATAACCAGCAAAAGCTTTCAATAATATTTATCCTTCCTTATCTTGTTTGCATACATTTACTTGCTAGAGCTGAATCCTTCCAATCAGACCTAGCATATTCTGATTGCAAATTGAACATCTAATTTTGACAGTTTGCAATCAGAATATGCTAGGTCATATTTTGCAAATAGAATATGCTAGTAACAGTTTGCAAGCAGATAAATCATAGCTAGCAATTGCTGTTAACGCAATAGCCTGACAGTATATTACAGAGTAAACACCATTATTTAGGATGTGTGATTAACCCACACATCATTCATTGCACTCACTTGGTTTATTCAAAACCAAAAGCACATCCTCATAAAGTTAAACCACTGTTTCTAGTGAAATCTTCCTGTACTACAGTCAAAAGCTACAATGGACTGCACACCAGAAAATGCACAGCTGTAGTGCTGCCTTACACTCGGGTATATGGTGACTACTCATTCCCTACCAATTTACAGACAAGTCAGCATAACTGAGATTAACTTCCTGAGTAGCAGACTAGCAGTCATAATTAATACTGCCAAACTTGAAGTCGCTATCATGCCAAATCATGGTAGCCCAGTTGGTTTGGCTACCTAAACTTTTACCTTGGTAGTGGGGGTTCAATTCCCAGCCTTGTAATCCCCTATCAAGCTGAAACATCTTCCTAAGAGGTTTGCTACTTGCCTCTTCAAGAATTAGAGGTAGAAAGACTTGGAAAGCAACCTATTACTGGGTTCCCTCATCTAACTAATCTCAGTTTGCAAGCTAACATGATAAAGCTTTACAAGCAACATCACTACTTAGGAAGGCATCATATGTACAATCTTAGCCAAATTCTGACAATAGAAGAGCCAATAAGTTACCTAGTGATATAGCACCAAAAACTGAGACCAAGAAAGGGAGAAAGAGTACAGAGAGAGAAGAATAAGAGAGAAAGAAGGGGGGGGGGGGGGGGGAGGGGGGGA
>JAJOOH010012445.1:0-18436 GCA_029582605.1 Solanum gracilifrons
GACTTATACCCGAATATTCTATGATATGTATAAATTTTTCTAATAATCTTATATGTTCATCTTGTGTTTTGGAATATAATAATATATCATCAATGTACACTACACAATTTTTATTTGTGTAAAGTAATTGTCCATAAAATGTTGATATCTTCCTGGTGTGTTTTTATATCCAAACGGTAATACATTCCATTCATAAAATCCTTGTGGTACAGTGAATGCTATTAGTTTTTTAGATTCTTCTTCTAGTTTTAAGTGATAAAATCTTGACTTACAATCAAATTTGCTAAAATAATTATATCCTTGTAGTTGTCCTATCTTTAGTTTTTTTTTTGTATCGGATAATTATATGTTTTAGTTTTTGCATTTAAATTTCTATAATCAATAATCATTCTGCTTTTTCCTCTTTTTTGTTCACTATGTTTATTTACGATAAATGCCGGGCTTGTGTGCTTACTATTGCTTTCTTGTATATATCCTTTTCTAGTAATTCATTTATATGCATCTTAAATTCTGTTAAATCATTAAAATTATACTTTAATGGTTTTTGGGCTATTATACTATTATTATCGATTAGCTCAATTTTTACTTTTGTTTTATGTTTCTCCCATCCTTGCAAAGGATCTTCACTATATAATAATTCTAACTTATCTTTAATTATTTTTACTTTATCTACGGAGAATATAATTAATTCTATCTTAGGGTATTCTTCTTTTATATTTTCCAATTTTTGTGTAATTTTTTCACTTCCTTTTATCCATTCTGTTGTTTTTCGTTTTTTATTATTTACTCTTTTTGCTCCTATTTTTTGTTTACATGGGATTGTGAACCACCAGTGTGTTTTTGTTATTATACGTGGGTATAATTTTTCTAAAAATTGCTTTCCTAATAGCATGTCTTTTGTAGTTAATTCAAAATTATATTAAGTTGTGCAGCTCTTTTATTAGCTAATTAGTATTAATGGTTCTCCCATCGGAGGGTTAGTGTGGGTGGCAGTCACAACAGTCTGGGTCGTGCCAGCCTCAGCCTCCCATGTGGCACCCTCAACTAAGTGGTTCCTCCATAAAACCTTCACAGAGGAAACTTCTTGTTTCTCAACTCCTTAACTTGCTGGTCTAGGATTTCAACCGAAACTTCCTTCTAAGAAAGACTTTCATCAACCCCCAAGCCTTCTAGGAGAACTATGGATGTGGGATCTTCGATACAGTATTTAAGAAAACACACATGGAACACCGGATGCACCGTTTCCAAGTCATTTGGAAAATAAAGTTCATAAGCAACCTTACCAAGACGTCTCATAGTTTTTTATATGGGTCTATGTATCGGGGACTCAATTTCCCTTTCTTCCCAAATCTCATCGGGCCTTTCATGGGTGAGATTTTTAAATAGACCCAATCACTAACCTCAAAGTCAAGGTCTCTTTTACTAACCTAGGCATAAGACTTTTACTGGTTTTTGTCTGTTCTCAACCATTCTCTAATAAGCCGGACTTTCTCCATAGCCTCATGAACTAATTTGGGTCCTATCAAGGCAGCTTCACCCACTTCAAACTACCCTATAGGAGATATACACCTCCAAACATAAAGAGTTTCAAAAGGGGCCATACCACTACTAGAATGGTAGCTATTTTTATAAGCAAACTTTATTAATGGCAAGTGATCATCTCAACTTCCCTTGAAATCGATGACACATACCCTCAACATATGGAGGAGACCCTCTTGGCATTGTGCCAACCTGAATGAGGAGCCTTGACCTGGATCGCCTAATTTTCTAGCACCTTGGGTCATGGGGATACTCTACAAGGCGACTGTGGGTGCACTTGGCAGATCGCCAGGTCACTTTGGCGACAACACTGCCCCTCGCCAAGTTGGGTTGGGTAGGAAATGTTTTCCTCCAACAATTTCCTAGGTACCATAGGCTCTCACCCTCTTGCATGGCTTGTTATCCTCATACACTTAGCCCTATTATAGTTTACTAGATTACGGGGTGTTACATAAATAGTCCATCTCTGCGAAATCGATTTAACAGATCAGAGATCTACACTATCTACCATACAACACCTCAAATGGGGCCATATGAATACTGGAATGATAATTGTTGTTGTAGGTAAACTCTTCTAAGGGATAATATTGATCCCTTGTAGCACCAAAGTCAATCACACAGGCTCAGAGCATATCCTACAATACATATATCATCCGCTTGGACTAGCCATCTATCTAAGGGTGGAAGGATGTACACATATCTAACAAAGTACCTAAATAATGCGGCAAAGCCTTCTAAAAGTGAGAAGTAAAAAATTCTCCTCGATCTGAGACGATATAAGTAGGCACCCTATGAAGTTGAACAATCTAACTGATATAAAGTTGGGCTTATCTCTCCACCGTATACTTCACTAAAACCGAGTTAAAATGGGTGGACTTGGTCAGCCTATCTACAACCATAGGCAAACCCGCAATAAAGTCCATAATGTTCTGCTCCCAATTTCAAGTAGGAATAGGCATCCTCTAAGATACACCCATACCCTGCTCGTGATTACACTTGACTTGTTGGCAAGTCAAGAATCTAGACACAAAGTCTGCAATATCCTTCTTTATGCCATACCACTAGCAGATACTTCTTTATCACTCCTAGATGAATGAAATATCGTGAATAATGGGCCTCCCCAAAAATTACTCTAATCAAATCGCCCACCATTTGGCATACAAATCTTGCCTTCTATCCTCAAGACCCATAAGAATCGAGGAAAACCTCCTTGGCTTTCCGTCACAACAATATGTCTCAAATGAAACACAAATTCTTATATTCCAACTAGTACTCACGGATGTACTCAACTAAGGAAGAATGTGACTCTCTAAAAGCAATCAAGCCACAATTCTCCTCATAAATCTACAACTGGACAAAACTGCAGGCTAATTTATGAACATGGCTAGCCAACGGTCTCTCCTTTAAAAAGATAGAAGCAAGACTCCTGACACTAGAAATTTTCATTCTCTAACCAAAGGCCACCACACTGGTCTTCCCTAGATAATACAAGATGGTGATATCATTGTCCTTCAAAAACTCGAGTAATCTATGATTCCTCAAGTTCAAATCCCCCTGACCGAATATGTACTAAAGACTCCAATGATCCAAGAAATACCTCAGAATGTACCCCATATAGATAATATTGCCATAGCTTAAGCACAAACAATATTCTTTCGAACCTTAAATCATGAGTAGGATAGTTCTTCTCATGGCTCTTCAACTATCTAGAAGCATAGATGATCGCCTTCCCTTATTACAGAAGAACACTACCTAACACACTATAGAAGAATCATAATAAATGGTAAAGTCCACACCTTACTTGGTTAAAGTCAGCACAGGTGCCAATGTCTACAAGGTATTGAGCTTTTGAAAGCTCTTTTCACACTCATCAGACAATTTGAAGCTCACACTTTATCGATTCAATCTTGTCAAAGGAGATGACATGGTTGAGACACTCAGATTTAACAACCCTTAATAATCTAGAAGCCTCACAAAACTCTGAATCTCGATAAATTAAATAGGTCTAGTCCAACCTCTAACTATGTCAATCTTGGCTGGATCAAGTCGAATACCCTCCATGGACACCACATCTCCTACACATTCCATAAGATCAAGCCAAAACTCGCACTTTGAGTACATGCCATGAAATTTCTGTTTCCTGAATCTTTGAAGATTAATCCTCAAATGCCGATCATGGTCCTCATTAGTCTTGAGTACACTAAGATGTCATCAATAAACATTATCTCAACATAATCCAAATAATCTCAAAACAACTCATTCATCAACTATATGAACACGGAATGTGTGTTAGTCAAATCAAAACTCATAGTGTCCATAACGAGCCCTGAAAGCTCTCTTAAGGATACATGACCCCTTAATCATCAGCTGAAGATAGGTGGACCTCAAATCAATCTTAGAAAACAAAGATACTCCTTCAAGGTAATCAAATAAGTCATCAATACGAGGAAGAGGACACTTATTTACACTGTCACTTTGTTCGACTATTCATAATCAATACAAATTATCACGGTTCCATCCTGCTTCCTCATGATCGAAATAGGCGCACCTTATAGAGACATTTTATGGCGAATGAACCCCTTACTCAACAAGTGCTGCAATTGATCCTTTAATTCCTTCAACTTTATTAGAGCCATGTGATAAGGAGAGATAGGGATGGGTTTCGTGCCAGGCTAAAACTTAATAGTAAAATCAATGTCCTAGAGGAACACTTGGAAGATAAGTAGGAACAACATTTGAAAACTCCCAAACCACAGCTAAAGAATCCATGGGACATAGCTTAACACTAGTATCTTGAATAAAGAAAAAACAAGACAAATAGCCTCTATCAGCTAGTATTTGGGCTCGAATGAATGAGATAACTTTATCATGGTAAGAACAACTAGCACACATCAACCCTACTCTCAAGACACCCCGCATGGATAAGGTCACAATGTTAGCATAATAATAAAAAATAATATGATACCAGGAGAGACACTTCATACCCAATATGATCAAGTCTACCCAATTATCATACCCCGCTAGAGAATTAAGATTGGATCGATACAATTGATCCACCACTAACGACTAACCCACTTGTATGGAAACATGAATTGACACATATATGCTAACAGACATTATATACAATCTAGGAACCTAATAGGTTAACACATACAACAAAGTAGACCCTGAATCGAACAATATAGATGTAGGTTGATGGTAAACTAGACTATACCTGTGATCACAATAGCAGAATTCTTGGCCTCTAGCCTCCCTTGAAATTTATAAATTGTCCCTCTAGACCACCTAAAGTTTGAGTGGTACCCTGACCTCTGCCCTGCTGAGTGATGAGTCCACAAATTGGACTCATTTAGGGCTTTATTTTGATAGAAGTAGTGTCCTCAAATGCTTATTTTGTCTCAATATCTGGTGAAAACTCTTACGTTTTAGGTATTTGAAGTTTTAGTGGATGCATGGACACTTAGGCGCAAAAAGGAACAAAAGGGCTGAAAAGTACAAATAAGCTAAAGCCTGAGCATTGCCAAGCACACTTGGCGATTCACCGAAGGGACGCACTCTGCCCTTTGTTCTAGTATGTGAAGCCCTGAAAGAGAAGGATCAAAAAGGCGATGAAAGGAGCAGTTCGCACTTTACCGAATAGTTTCGCAAAGCAGTACTATACAGCCCAATGGTCCAGAACGTGAAGATTCTAAAGTTAACCACGAAATGGCGATAAGACAGCAGAAGGGCGAGTCGCCAAGTTATTCGGCGACCTCGACTAACCTCACCGAGCGATCCGCCAACACTAATTTCGGAAGTCTATAAATACTAAACACTTTATTAATTTTAGGGGAGTCGAATTATTATTAGAATTTTCACAATAGAATAGTACTTTTTTGGGGATATTTTCTCAAGTTTGGAGAGGGTTTTTTTGGGAGACTTGAAGAAAGAAGAATTTCATCTTCCCCAAGTTGGAAGTGGGCTTTCTCTATTCTTATTCCTTTGCTTAAATGAAGGTTTAATTCCTTATACACATATGATTTTAGTATCATTTTAGGTGTATTTTGTTATTTCTTTATGTGTGGCTAAAAACCCCATTCTTCTGGTGTGATTTAGCAAATATGTGTTGATATAATTGTTGGGTCTTTTTTGTTGATAGGTTAGATGTATTTTAATGATGATTTGACCTAGTGGTTGTGGTTTAATTTAATTGTTTTGTAGTTGGAAATACAAAACCACCTATGTGTTTTTGGCTTACTCGAGAGAGGTGTCGCAAAACCAAGACCGCTAGACTGATGGCCTAAGGAGTGGGTCGACATGAGATTCAACCCGAGAGGGTGAGCCTAGTCCCATATCCTAACACTCAGCTCGAGAGTGTGAGTGGGGTAAGACTTAGGCTGGCCTTCATGCGGCAAATGGGTGTCCGAGAGGAACCCATTTGAAACGGGGTAAGTTGCCCGAGAGGGAACTTATTTCCATCTAAAGCTTAGCCTAGTCACTATTATCTTGCAAATTTCCTATCAAAAGCATGTACCCAACGATTTAGCTCAACTTGTATTGCAGTCACACCCCAAGAACTTTTCCCCATACTTGATTTTGTTGTTATTTTTATTGTTTTTACTACTTGTGACAAAACCCCCAATTGATATTTGACACTTTTGTGTCACCCCCTTTCATTTACTATGTTTTTACACGTTAATATCCATAGCTACGACTAGTTAAAGATAAATTTTATTTTTCTATCAATTCTCAAAACCACTCCTTGGGACATGACCCCAACCTTTAGTTGGATCACTATATTATCGACGATTGTAGACCCTCATACCGTAGGTTAGTGTCGTCGGTCACGATAAGCAGTATACATGATGGGGATGGTGGACCAATAGAGCACCTCCCAGTAGAAGTGATGAGATTCAGGTATTACATCTTGAACTTCAAGCATCTATAAGGACAACCTTTTCATGAGTCGTGGCTGAGGTTTAAAACACTATTGATACAATGCCCAACTCATGAATCCCCGATTTAGTTCTACAAAAATGCTTCTATAGGAGTCTGAATCCCGGAAGCAGAGGGTTAATCGACCGACTTATGCCAGGTGGTCATGAAAAATATTCCTATGAGACCGCAGCCAAATTCCTTGACCTTGTATCTAAAACCAACAAGGATACTAAGAAGGACCAGCAATTGATCATTTTGCTGGGTCAGATGGATAACTTGATCCAAAAGGTTGAGGAACTGGAGGGTCCAAAGAAAAGAGCAAATGCGGACCACCTATTGAGGAGGGAATATTTATGGACATTGAAAATAAATGTATCGAAGATATGCTATTAACCATTCTTCGAAAGCTAAATGAGCAAAAAAGAGTGCTAGAGAAGATTAGAGAAAATATAGAAGTACTAAACAAAATGAGCGGTTCTCACTCTTGATCTATTCAACTAATTGAAACTCTCTTGGGTCATGCAATACCTCATCTCCATCAAGCACCAGGCAAGGGGTCGCCAAACAATGTTTTGGCTAACCCCAAAAGTGAAATTTAGGTGCTAACCCGCGTCGTACCACGACGTTAATTAAGGCGCTGTTTGGGTGGCAACTGAAAGCCCTTAAATACTTTAATTTTGTTATTTTTGAAATAAAACTGTTTTGATTTTGTAGGATTGGGCATGAAAAGTTTGTGAAAAAGTACAGGATAAATTACACAAGTCCAACTGGCGAATCGCTGACTAGATCGGTGACTCCTACCAAGACTGCCGTTTGGATCCTTACTTTGATTGAGAGTCCTGTAAAACTCGGCGAGATAGGTGAACACTTGATGGATCACCGATTAGCGAAGAAAATCAAACTAATGTCGCCGAATGGATAAGATATGGACAGATTTTATAAAACCACGGGTTTGGACTTTCAACCTTTTTCGTATTCTCTCACTCTCAATTTTCGCAAAATCACACCTACTTAGTCTATCCATAATTTTCGCACCTCGTAAGTATTTTAGCTGCTTTAGTAGTGGTTCGATCTGTAATAACCTGCTGCCTAGCATCACAGTCTTGACCTAATCTTCCCCAAAAGGTTGGTTATCCAAACTCTACATTTAATTATGATATTTATCCTCTCATTCCATGTAATTTTGTCATATGTCATGCGTTGTTCCTCTCTGATAAATTTAGGCTACTCAGCGTGCTGAGGCGATTTCGCCGATTGACTTGGAAGTTCACCCAAAGAACTCCATCTCGCTTTTAAATTTATGCTACTTGTACTCAGTGTTCTGTAACTCTCGGCCAAAATTCCTGATTGCCCAAAGTAGTTTGGCGATTCACCGATCTATTGGTGAGTTAGTCTGTACGTGCATCCCTCTGAACTTGATTTAGTTGTTTTAAATTCTTTTTGAATCTTTGTAGAAATGGCTAGATCTAAAGTTGCAGGAAGAAGCAAGCCACCTTGAATTAAAACAAAAGAAATTACGATAAAAGAGGATGCAGACGTGTTCAGAAGCAAAGTTAATAAACTTTCCACAACAGGTGAAAAAGGAAAGGGCAAACACAAGACCCTTGAATTATTAGATGCAAGCACTGACAGTAATGGCTTTTATAGAAATGACCCCAACCAATCTAAAAGCGAAGGTGTGGGTGTTGATGAGGAAGATCTGCTAATAGCACAGAGGGCCAACAGGCGAATTAAGAAGCTGAACGATTCATCCAAGGCCAAGACTTACCAACCTACCACTACTACACCTCCAGTTCCACAATAGGCATTGGTATTAGCACCTCCGATGCATGGTCCTCTGCCTAAATCTATGAATCAAGTAAAGGCTGAGGGGCAGAGAAATTTTTTTAAGGAAAAGAGCCTGTCCATAGAAGGTATTATAGACAGGTACCCAGAGATAATGGAGAGTCTGAGATACCACAAGTTCCAAATCTTCACAAAACCCCTGTGGCCCTTATATTCCAAACTGGGTAAGAGAGTTCTACAGTGCATACAATGCACTAATACCCCGGTTAAAGCAACTAGCAGACGCCTTCAAAGAAGTTGACTATGTGGTTGTCAGAGATAGAAGAGTTAAGTGTGATAGTGAGGAAATCAACGCAGTCTTGGGCATGCCCACAAACATTGGGGATCACTGCCAGTACTTGATTAGAGCAAAGCAGCTGGATGAGATGAAAAAGTGGTTAGCCTCACTAATTGCAGACGAGGCTCCAAAGTGGTTGGCGAAAGGAGTTTCGATTGAAAAGAAAGAACTAAACATAGCCGCAAGGTTCTGGTTCAGTTTTATCAGCAGCGCAATTATACCATCCCAGAATGAGTCGATCATTCGCCTCGCCAAGGCAGCTTGCCTGGGCTGCATTATAAAGGAGATACATATAACTTTGGGTACAATCACCACTTCAGATATACTTATGCGTGCAAGGCAGAGCCGAACCTCGCCTCAATTTCTAGTCTTGATCACAAAATTATGCAAATGAGACCGAGTACCTCGATATACCAAAAAGGATGTGGAAGTGATGCCCACAACCTCTATTGATATCCAGAGGATTGCAGACGAGTACCTTAAGGATCAAGCAGAAAGGAAGAAGGCAGCATCAGTGGAGTTAGTCAACACAAAATCATTACCTGCAAAGGCATCGATGTCTGCTCCAACCCCTAAGCCTTCAGGTATATCCATTGCCACTATTACTCCCGCTAATACTCCAAATTCTTCTGTTGCTGCACAATCACCAAGACATACTACTGTTGCTGTTGTTACCCGACTTCCACTCACCCGGGCGCCCCAACTCTGAATGGGACAGCTGGCTCTTTCTGCTGATCGTCAAGCTGCTAGCCTAGAGGCCTCTATTGTAAGCATGATCCAGATTGCCTTAATTGATGATGTGACACCTTTGAGGACTACAATTGATGCCCTAGCAACAAGAATAATGGTGTGTGAGTACAACCAATGGTCCACAGAGGAGTTGACGACTTTAAAAACTGCCATTGTTGAACTGCGAAAAGATTTAGACCACACAAAGTCTACCGATGTGTCCATGATCTTTTTAACAGTAGAGGTTCCAGATGTGCCTGAAATACCTCAGATTGCCGCAGGTCATGGGAATGGAATGGAGCATATAGCTGATCCTAAATTGGAGGAAGAAACTGACGAAGAGATATTTGAGAAAGTTACAGCAGACGACATAGCCAGGACTGAAGAAATCATAATAGATGCGGCTATGCATGCTTCTTTGGCAAAGTCTCCTGCTGCGGGAACTAGAGGAGCTGGTCCTTTTAGTGGTCACACCGAGCACTGATGCCCCGACAGATAGAGAGACTGCGTAGACAGGACCTTTCTCTACCTTCCTCTCTATCTTACTTACATCTACTTTTAGGCTACTTTTATTTGCATTTGAGGACAAATAATTTTTATTTGTGATGCGGTGAGGACCACCTTTTGTGTTCTATTTGATGTTCGTATATTGGGGTTGTTAAGATTTCAAATTGTGTTAATATTATATTTTGTTTAAGTTTGAGCTCATGGATCCATTTATTTTTAATTGCAAAATCATTTTTAATCTTCCAAAAACTTTTGAATTTTTCACACATTTTTGGCACCCCTCATGAGTTGAATGTGGCTGTTCTTTTGCCAAAAGAGTTTGACTCTCACTTTCAATCAATATTGATGACTTGAATAGTGCTCTCAATTGAACTAACATGAATGCGTAGCTATGACGAGGCCAAATGAAGTTGCATAAACAATATGTGAACTCTTTGCATCTCGTTGTGATTAGCCATTTATCAAATTTATTCTCTTGTAATGACTGTTGCACACTAGCGAAAGTGTGTAGTCTTGTTTGACTTAAGTGTCGATGCCTTTTGTGATTAGCTTGCTTTGAACCATACATGAATAAACCTAGGATTTGCCTGTTAGTCTGATTGATTTAGAAAGGTGTCCTCTTGAAATGATCTTAGGCAACCTTAAAGAGTGTGAGAAAAATTTGACATATACTTCTTTTGTGGGCTACCCGTGAGCGTGTGAAACTCTCTTCAACACCCTTTGAGCCTCAATGTTCTTTGGAAGAATCTAGATGAACCCTAGACCTTACTTGACCCACTACCTATAATCCTCTTGATTTGTGGTTTAGCAAAAAGCCAACTTAGTCCAAAAACCTAAGTTGGGGGTGTGGTGAAAAGGAAAAGGAGAAGTCAAGAAGTGCAAGAAATGTCTCCCTTAACCCATGGTATTGCAGAACAATGGAAACCCTTCAAAAAACAAAAAGTGTGTTGAATAAAGTACAAAGATATAGGGTTTCCAAGCAATCCATGGAGGTGAATAAAAAGATGACTTAGAAGCACTAGAAAAATAATTGATAAAGGAAAATAAGGGAATGCCTTGAGAATACCACTTATCCCAGAAATTCCCAAATCTCTCTCAACTGCCTTATTCAAAACATCGGTGTTCGAGTTCGACGCAACTAGGCGATTAGTGTGGTCTTGCAAAGCTTAGTATCATCACACAATCACCCCACTCCTCATTTCATTTAAGGTAATAGACTTTCCCCTAATTTTGAATTTCTGTTCTTGAATATAGAAAGTTGGGAGTCGGGTCTTGACCTTCGATAATTAAGTGTATGTAATTGCGTGCTAAAATTTAAGTACTAAAATCCTTGGGATGATAGATTGTGATAGTGTTGCCTTGATAGTGTGTTAAACCTGTCTAAATGCTACTCTTTATGTATGTTTAAACTTAGGGTTCCAAATCTTGTATGAAATAATTACCAAATTGAGTAATTGGAACCCTTGGAATGATGAACTAGCATGATTAAATGTTGAAATGCATGGTTAGACTAGGATATTGTTAAAAATGGTCAAATATGTGGACTTGAAAGTAATGAATGTCTGAAACCTATCACAGATCACATCCACAAGACCACGTCAACGGACCGTAGTAGATCAGGTTTGTGGATTGATGCACTTGAAAATTTCACTAAGTGTGAAACCACGGAGGTGGACTACGATCCGTAGATCAATATACAAACCATTCTGTACATACGTGGTTTCCATTTGCGACTAATATTGTTGTTCCTCTGATCCACAAAAGGGTTCCATAAATCGTAGATTAGCCTACGGACCGTAGATGCCCACCATAGATGGCCATTGAAGACACTGTCTAAATTTGTTTTTCTATTTTTTGTTTTTGTTCGTTCTTAGTTCTAAAACCTTTTCGCGTGTGTTATGTCTTTATTTTGGTACTAATTCCACATCCATAGTCACCATAGCGCCTAAAAAGTAAGTGACCTACTCCAACAGGGGCAAATCAAACTCCGTGCTGCCTACTTTTAGGCTGATTGATGTAGACACAGACGCATAAAATGATCCCTCATATGTTCCACCAGCCATGAGGATATCCCATACTGCACCGTGGGCTACCCGGATTGTGTCCCGGCAGATGGTCACCAACGTATTCAATATCGATGACTTGAATAGTGCTCTCAATTGAACTAACATGAATGCGCAGCTATGACGAGGCCAAATGAAGTTGCATAAACAATATGTGAACTCTTTGCATCTCATTGTGATTAGCCATTTATTCAATTTATTCTCTTGTAATGACTGTTGCACACTAGCGAAAGTGTGTAGTCTTGTTTGACTTAAGTGTCGATGCCTTGTGTGATTAGCTTGCTTTGAACCATGCATGAATAAACCTATAATTTGCCCCATTACTCCGAATGATTTAGAAAGGTGTCCTCTTGAAATGATCTTAGGCAACCTTAAAGAGTGTGAGCAAAATTTGATATATACCTCTTTTGTGGGCTACCCGTGAGCGTGTAAAACTCTCTTAAACACCCTTTGAGTTTCAACGTTCTTTGAAAAAATATAGATGAACCCTAGACCTTACTTGACCCACTACCTATAATCCTCCTGATTTGTAGTTTAGCAAATAGCCAACTTAGTCCAAAAACCTAAGTTTGGGGTGTGGTGAAAAGGAAAAGGAGAAGTCAAGAAATGCAAGAAAACTCTCCCTTCACCCATGGTGTTGCAGAACAATGGAAAAACTTCAAAAAACAAAAAGTTTGTTGAGTAAAGTACAAAGGATATAGGGTTTCCAAGCAATCCATGGAGGTGAATAAAAAGATGACTTAGAAGCACCAGAAAAATAATTGATAAAGGAAAATAAGGGAATGTCTTGAGAATACCACATCACACTAGGAAAAAGTCACTGAGCCTAAATGACCATACCTTTTCACTCATCCGCATTACAAGTTGTAGAAAGACCTTTTTGATGTTGAGTGAGCTGGACAGATGATCGATCGAAAAATAATGGTAAACCTATGGGTGAAAACATGTATTGTGTTCCTCTTTTTGAGTGTGAGTGTTGCATTTGATTCCAAGTCTTGAATTGATTAACTTATGTGTGTGAATATGGAATCATTCTTTATGCGAGGGCATTTAGATACTTTTTGTTGAGCTTGAACTTGCACAAGTACCAAGTATTGCAAGCATGAGAATCTTTTGTAATGGTGTATCACAACTTGAATCTTTGAGTATACAATTGATCCTTGCATAAGTAAATTGAGTCTTGTTGTGTACATTCATGATTGAGTCTTGTGTAGCACTGTTTGAGACACCCTTTTTGAACGGTTGAACTCAAGTTTGCTTGAGGACAAGCAAAATTTTAAGTTGGGGGTCTTGATGAGTCCACAAATTGGACTCATTTAGGTCTTTATTTTCATAGAAATAGTTTCCTCAAATGCTTATTTTGTCTCAATATCTGATGAAAACTCTTAAGGTTTAGGTATTTGACGTTTAAGTAGAAGCGTGGACACTTAGACGCAAAGAGGAACCAAGAGGCTGAAAAGAATGAAGAAGCGGAAGCTTGAGCATCGCCAAGCACACTTGGAAATTCGCCGAAGGGACGCACTCCGCCCTTTGTTCCAGTACGCGAGGGTCCAAACGGCGATCTTAAGTGTGGTTGCCGACCTGGTTGGCGACACGTCAAACTGATTCTCAAGCTTGCTGATTTTTACAGGCTCCGATTTATACGTGTGCGGAGTCGAACGGCGGATCAAGTCAAGTAGTTCGACCTCTTCGGTGATCCGCCAACTGACTATTTTGATGTCAGTCTCTATTTTTCAAACACTTTCCACACTTAAACCTACACAACCAACACATCATTATTTATAAAAGCAAAAGAAAATAGTAAATGGATTTGGGTTGCCTCCCAAACAGCACCTTAGTTAACGACGTGGCACGACGCGAGTCACCATTTAAGCATCAAAGATGGGGTTAGCGATATCATCACTAGGCCACCCCATATTTTTCTGGGAATGGAGTTGAGTCAACACATGACTCATAAGGTTCTCGAGCACTTGAACAGCTCTGGAATGAAACCAAATCATTCGCTTTATCCCTTCAATGTCTTCTTTTAATTCTTCTAGCTCTCTATCTTACTTAGTTTCCTTGTGGAGAATGGTTGACAGAATTCCCTCAATGCATTTAACTTCATTATCTTCGAGATTTCTTCACTCCTGAGGAGGGAAACATTTATCCTTCCTCTTGCACTGAGCCTCGATCCTCACCTTTTTTTTGGCCAACTCATCCATTTGAGTAATTAGTTCGGTCATCATGAAGTCCTTTTCTGCTTCTTGGTTCATTTTAGTCATGTTGTGAAGCAGTTGGACTACCATTCCATATGACTACTTTGCAATATCATCCGAAATAAGTCGGTCGACCACCCTCTTGTTTCCGGGACCAAGACCTCTGTAAACCTTGCCCATGACTTGTGGAGCCTTTCACCCTCTAATTGCTTGAAGGTTAGGATTCTATCATGAATTATCATTACCTCTAATGGAGGAAATCCCATTAGCTCGCAAGTGTTAGTTGTTATATTCACCTCCTCTGCTTTTGAAGCACAAATCAGCAAAACAAAAATTAAAACAAAGTTAGTAAAATTACAACTAAGAAGAATAAAAATTCAACTAATCTAAAAATTCTCAAATAACACCACTCCTTGGCAGCGGCGCCATTTTGATGTTTGCGTAATCAAGACACAACTTCCGATGCAAGTGTCTACATCGTACAATAGTTTAGTAACCCAATCAAGGGTTGGGATCGTTCCTAAGAGAGTGGTTTTGAAAATTAACGGAAAAATAAAATTTAGTTCTAACTAGTCGTAGCTAAAGACATCAACGTTTAAAAACATTAAAAATAAAAAGGGGGACACAAGAGTGTCAATTAACAATTGTTTTGTATTACTAGTGAGTAAAAACAACAAAATAAATTAGGGTTTCTAAGTAATGAGAGGGGATGCTTGGGATGTGACGAGAATACGAGTTAAGCTAGATTATAAAGTACATGCTTTCGATAGAAGATTCATAGAATAATTGTGACTAGGCTAGACTTTAAGGGGGATAAGCTCTCTTTTGAGCAACTTACCCCGTTTCAAATGCGTTCCTCTCGGACACCCACTAGCCGTATGAAGACCAGCTTAAGCCTTAACCCACTCACTTTCTCGAGCTAAGTGTGTGGACATGGGACTAAGGTTCACTCTCTCGAGCTGAACCTCATGTCAACCCACTCACACTAGCCATCAATCTAATGTTCTTAGTTTTATGACCTCTCTCTCGAGCAAGCCGAAAACATATAAACAAACTTGTATTTGCAACTACAAATTCATTAAATTCATCCACAACCACTAAACGAAATCACATTTAAATCTTAAATCATATTCGCTAAATCACACACCAAGAATTGGGGGTTTTAGCAACACATGTATAAGAGATAGAAATTTATATCAAATTGAGCTTGTATTCAACTGGGTATGAAGATTTAAATCTTGAAACAGGCCAAAATTGAAGAATCCAAGAGACTCAAATCCAAATCTTGAAGATCAAACCCTTTGGAACTTCAAGTCTTCAAATCCCTGTCAATCTTAGAAAGAATATCTCAAATAGTACTATTCTATATGAAAATTATAATAATTGTTCGACTCTTAAAACTACAACTCTAACTAGTATTTATAGCTTTCACAGATTTGTGTTGCAGCGGATCATTCAGCATCGTTAGTCAGAATCATCGATCAACTCGGCGATTTGCGCTTTGGTGTACACTACAAGAATTAAGGCCTTTAACGAAGGGATATTTGGTTGCTAAAAGTCCTATTTCGGTCGTTATTGGTCAATAACGACTAAATGAAATCCGGTCGTTAAAAGCTCCGTCGTTAAAGGTTAACGCCCGAATTACAATCCGGTCGCTAAAATTCATTAGTGACGGTAAAATATTCAGTTGTTATACCACCTTTTAACGACCGAAATTCCCTTCGTTGATTGTCACTCCAATCACTTAGAAATTTTAAATACAATGACATATCCTGTCGTTATGAGTGCTTTTTGAATTATTCCTTGATAATTATATGTTAATTTTCAGCAATTAAAAATACAACCATTAGATAACTATGCATTCAAATAAGTAACCAAAACGTACAAAATAATCTGTCCATATCGAATTTCATAGTAAAATAAACAATACCAAATCATCACTACCAAAAATATACCAAATTAATAGTTTGATATTTTATGTGTTCAGTCTTAAGACGAATAAAAATGTAATTGTAGCATATATATAATGGAAACATCTTTAAAAACCTCCTAACAAAAATTAAGTTTCCTTCCACTTTCAACGTTTTCTCTAATATGTTTTGTTGCTTATACTGTCTTCCACATTCTTCATAAGCAAGTTATCCGATCATCAAATCTTTATCTGTTAAAAGAACAAGTTCATGTAAATTTAGTAACAATCCCAATAACTATTTCTTTTTCACAAAAATAATTAATCACAGATAAAGAAAACGCAACTTTAATAAGTGTCAAAAAAAATTTTACTCTACCAGAAAATTAAACTGATTGAAACTATCCAATAAGAAAGAAAACACAATATAGTCTGAAAGACAACTCCAGGAATAATCAACATAGAGCTTCTAGCAACTGTCCAAATAAATTTAACTAGCAATAGCAAACAAACACAATTATAGTTATTCATGTGGCAACATTATCACAGTGAACATGAGATATATATGATTAATAATACAATTAAAAAACTATAGTTCATACTAAATTAAAAGGATATATTCTTGAAAAAATTTGGTATCACAACAACTCGAAACATTTAGCTAGTGTTATCACTTCTACATTATGTGGCTTATACTAGGACGAGACTATCTTTTGACCTAGAGACGTACATTTATGCCAACTATTTTATATATTTTTGTTTACTACTGATAGGACAGATGAGGACATGAAAATCATGATAAGCGAAGAATTCTTGTGAGCAAATTGAAATACCGCAAGTCTATACGTGAAATGTCTATCAGCTAATGTATAATGTGACATAGAGTCTATACGTTCTTAGCACGCTCAATTAGTCAGGATACCACTACAGCTAAAACACAATTTCTAATAACACATGAAGGATGTACATAAGCTATGGGTTTTAAAATCATCCTGAAACATAAGCGTACAATTTCTAACAACTAAAGCCATGAAGTATCATATTGAAGAAAATGTGCATTTCTTAAATAGAACAAACTTTCTACAGTAATGATTTCTAATCTATCAAATAAAACCTTAAGGTACTTTAGGCAGTAAATACCGTGAAGGTTCATTTATAAATTAAATAAGAAATAATTAATGATGATATACTCATGACTCCATACAATTTTGAAGATATAGTGGACATTAAACATGATAATGTCAAATAATGAAAGTTAACAAATTTAGACTAAGAAATTTGAGATCAAAATCAAATATTGGGTGGGCTACAAAAACCTATTTAGAAGCTGCACTTGATAACATATTATGGTATAAGAAATTTCTCAACTTTATCCCAAAAAGGTTGGAAGGCATATGACAGACTAAGAAAATATGAAGACAACTAAAAGCTGAGTAAATATCTCAAAAGGGCACTCAGCATTGAAAAGTTATCTATATAGCAAAGTCATTGAACTTTGACTTGTATAAAAAAAAGTCACTCAACTTAGGTCATTGTATTAATTAAATCACTCAACTAAATTTATTATTGAATTATTTAGTGGCATTGGTGGCTGTTGTAGGAAGGATAGTGCTGGAAATTTCTAAATCCAAGAAAACATGTGAAATGATAACAAAAGCAAAGAAGGATGAGTTTTTGGAAATTAGTGTTATGGTTGGTCGAAGCAAAATGTTTGTTGCTATGGTCACAAGAACTCATACAACACTTGAAGGACCATGTTTTTCATAGTTTGGGTTATCCGATTGATATTTGCTAGCTTGTTTTGTATTGACATGTCAATGCATCAGTCAATAGGTGAAAAAGTATGGTAAGTGAAGGTTAACAGAAGAGGACCTTAAATTAAATGTAAAAAGTTATCTTGAAACATCCACAAATTCTTGGTATCAATGTAGATGAAAGAAAAAAATATGATGATATCTATAAGGTGAGGATAGATTTTAAACTTATTTTCACTTTAATTTTCTTTAGTATGATAAGTTATGAAATGAAATTGAAGAAGTGAGGATTCATTTAGCCAATCCCAACTTATTTGTGTTAGAGGCGTAATTGTTGTTGTAGCTTATTTTGTTGTTTTTAAAGGTAAAATCATTACTTGTATAGTTGCATTTCTGCAAGAGTTAGTACAAAATATTCATGGTCAGCTTGTACATTCTTTTCCTAAAATTTAGTTGTGTGCAAATGTCTTTTCAATGATAAATCAACAGTAAATATTACTACATATTACCATGAATTTAACACTACCACCTACAACACTACTAGTAGTATGACTTCCCCAACTACCAGTTCCGCACCTAAAAATGGTATCAGAGCTATGGATAATGAGAAACATAGAAAGAAACATACTAGTAGAAAGTTAAGAAAAATAAGAAGAAAATTAAACAAATTATATCCGGAATATAAAAAACTCAATATC
>JAJOOH010012447.1:0-17780 GCA_029582605.1 Solanum gracilifrons
TATATAAATTGCAAATATAACTTTGTTATGTTTCTAATTATTGACATAACCGATTAACCAAGCCGAAAAAACCCAAACCAAAAAGATAAAAACCAAACCAAACCAAACCAAATTTATTTTGGTTCGGATTGGGTTACACTTCTTCAAAATCAAAAACCGAAAAACCCAAACCGAAAAACCGAATGCACACCCCTAATCTATACTCTTATTTTTAAGAGATTCAAAATCTACATATATAGATTAATTTTTTAATAATATTATATATACAATTTAATTTTTTGTCGAATGAGTGCGGATGGACACCCTTGCTGCCTTCTAGATCTGCCCTCTGCGAGTTAGGCCGTTTAATTGTTTTGACTCAATCATTTTAGAGGAAATTTCGCAAAACCACTAAAAACAACTTAATTAGGTTCCATAACTATAGTTTGCTAATTACAATTTGTAGCTACATGTTAGAAGGAGGAGAGAGGCGAGCGAGATTGGGAGAGGGAGGAGAGAGACGAGCGAGAGAGAGTATAGCATAGAGAGAGGTGAATTGTATTTGTATATATGTCGAATTGTATATGTATATTGTCAGATAATTGTATATATGTAACTGGTATACATATGTATTGTATATCTGGCGAGCGCGATTGGGAGAGGGATGAGAGAGGTGAGCGAGATTGGGAGAGGGAGGAGAGACAAGCAAGATTGAGAGAGGCGGGTGAGATTGGGAGAGGGAGGAGAGAGGTGAATTGTATTTGTATATATGTCATATAATTGTATATGTATAATTTGTATTTGTATATAAGAGAGGAGAGAGGCGAGAGAGAGAGAAAGAGAGGAGAGAGGCGCACATAATTATACCTAAAAAGAGGTTGCAAGTGATAATTAATTCAAACTATAGCTATGTTAGCTAATTCACTAGTTTATGTTTGCTTCTCTGCATAATTTTCTCATCTTTTTATTTTTCTTATGAAATTACATAATATATGTAGAAGCATACGCTATGGGCCTATGGCCATTCAGAACTCGTGGAATTCATAGCCAGTTAATGGGTCACTTTATAGATGGGGCCTTGTCATGGGTTTTGGTCCAACAGTTTAAAGCCCAATATAACTATAATTCATTAGTTATGCTTAAATACTTAGGAAAATTTATGTTCCATAACAAAATAAGACTCCATATTATTAGTAAATTTTTTAGGAATCTCATAATGTAAGGAGCAAATTACATCATATCCTATTCTTTTTCAATTTATAAAAATCCCCTAAAATTACTGCCATCCGAATACATCTCATTCTTCCGGATACATCACATTTGATACATTATATAACTAGTTTGTTGAGATTTAAAAGTAAATTAAATATAAAATTAAATTTCAGTTCCCCAAATCATGTAAATCAAATTGATGTTAATCTCTCCCAAATAACAACTCCAAGCAATTCAAATTTTCTTCTCTCAAATCTCTCCCAAATCGTAATAGATTCAAAAAAAAGTTGACAATTTTATATAGTTATGTATCAGATAAAAAAAAACTATGAATATGATATACATTGATTTATTTATAAAACAATATTGCATATGCTTAACAACATGTGATACATAACTATGTTATATACATAACAAAGTTATGTGACATATACATCACTATGAATATGATACAAACTGATTTAAAACATTAGTGTTTATGTATCAACAATTTGATTAGCCAAAACAACAAAATAAAATGATGAAGAAATTCTTCCACACTTTCTCCTTTGCTCTATATCAACTCTTGTAGGTTTTTTTCACTTTCAACAATGGCGTCACCCATGGATCTCAACCCAAAGTCGGAGCCACCAACAATTCTTGATAAAATTGTAATGTATCATAATGTTGAAACGAATGCATTATACATTAATTTAAGAAACAAAAGCAAATACATACATTAAAAAAACTGAACCCATATGTATAAAAAAAAAGATGAAAAAAAAAAAAGTCAACAATCTGATTTGCTGAAAGCGAAAAAAACAAATGATGAAGAAGTCCTTCTACTCTTTCTCTGTTGCTTTGTATCAACTTCCATAGCTTTTTCCACTTTCAACAATGTTGTCACCCATGGATCTCGATCCAAAGTCCTTACCCGAGCCACCAACAACTCGACCCGATCCGCCTTTTTTGGGCTTTTTTTTACAATCAATTTTGAAGTTGAAGATGCATCCTTATTCGACTAAATTTATAAATAAAAAAGCTAAAAATATCAAAAAGAAAATTGATACCTGATAAAGTGGAAAGAAAAAAATGGAAGGAAGAAGAAGATGAAGAAGAACTACCTCTTCAATAACTTGCAATTGATAAATCGGAAAGAGAAAAAAAATTGAAATTCTAAATAGAATGATGGAGATAATTGGTGATACCATAGAGTGATTTTAGGAGGTGAAAAAAGGGAAATAAAATCTTGGGGTGATAATTTACAGTGATGTATCCGAAAAAGTGAAATTATGAAAAAGAGGGATTTTTTTGTAATTTTTTGAAACGGTAGGGAATAATAGAAAATAGGGTAAAAATATGTGTAGCTAGATAATTTTTCCATATTATTATAAATATTTAATTTTCTTTATTTATCAAACATAATAAGATTTTACATTTTATAATAACAAACCTAGATTAAAAAAGCTTGTGTACAATCATTTTCCTTCACCAATTGTCGACTCTTTTTGTTGTTTTCATTCTTTTTCACCTTCAACGTTCCTATCAAATATTTCATCTATCGCATTTCTATATATCCTTACTCCTTATTGAGGGGGTGATACTTATCTTACAAATATTAAGATCAACAATGGATAACTACCAAAAATAATAATAATTTCAGGTGACAGATTAACAATAAAAATCATAGTTAATTTTAATATTTTTATAATGGTTATGAATGATGATAATAATTAGAAAAAAATGTGGAAGAAGAAGAAAGTCAAGACAATGGCTAGCCACAACAACAAAATAATGTTTATTTTTTAAATTTGGGCGTGATCTCTTTTTAGTTTGATTTTTTTTTAAATAGGATAATTTTAGATACCTATTCTCAGATTTCGCCTCGTAACACTAAACTCCCTTGTGATTTATGATATTACATTTACCTCTCTTATTTTGATTTTTTTTTTAACAAAACTTTTAATCTATTTATTATTAATATAAAAAAATTGCAATTTGACTAATTTAGCCTTTTTAATGTATCTTTTTATTAATTTTATAAATCAAGATATTACAGTGAAAATCTAAATCGATAGACATTATGAACAATATTTCCAATTCTTCACTATGTTACATAAATAATAATTATAGGGAAAAGTATTTTGATTTGTCATAGACACTTGATATAGAAACTTTGGGGAAGTCAGAACGATAATGCTCATAGAGGAATTTATTAATATTCATACCACAACAAAATCAAATTACATGGTAAATTTATAATGGAATTCAAATTTTGGAAATACTTTTTATTTGTAAGAAAATTACTGACAGAAATCATAACATTTTAGTGGATTTAGACAGCATTGAGAATTTTCTTTGGATTTCAATATCCATTATTAGGGCTGGGGCATAAAATATCGAAAACCGAATTATCGAATCGAATCAATTTTTTTGATAATTTGGTATTTGGTAATTGGTATTTGGTATGGAATTCAAGAGTAAATTTTTTGAATTATGGTATTCGAGTTTGAGTTTGGTATGAGACATTAGTATCATTTGGTATTCAGTATTTCCCGAATACCAAATTATCTACTTAATGAAGGTCATATATCAACATATATATCCATTACTCATTAGTACAAGTCCAAAGAGAAAGTTATAGAATAAACATGAACAATCTAAATACATATCTTTTAATTGTATCAATTTGCTTTGCTTGATATCTTCTTACTTGTTGATCTTCTATTATATTGCGCCTCCACATAAAAAAAACTAGAAACAATTGGAGAAATAGTATTAACTTTCTAATACAATTGACTATAATTTCAATACGGTATTACCGAATATCGTATCAAACTGAAGTTTAATTTACCGTTTTCCGAATTACCAAATCGAAATTTAAAATTTTGATATTTGGTATCTACTTTAACCTACCAATTACCAAATTACCAAACCCGAAATTTGAAAAACCCAAACCGAATACCGAATGCCCAAACCTATCCATTATCTATAAAATTAATAAAAAATATATTAAAAAGATTAAATTAGACAGATTACGATTCTTTTTATATTAATAACAAATAGATTAAAAGTTCTGTTAAAAAAATTAAAATAAAAAGATAAATATAATATCGCAAAAAAAAAAATAAAAAAAATAATCAATGTTATAAGAGACCAAACTTGAAAGGGCATTTCTAAAATTATCTATCCTTAAAAAAATAAATAATTTGTGTGGTTTAAAAGAAAAGGAGAAAAAGATGACGTCAATGTATATTAATTATATTATTATTATTATTATTATTATTATATGTAGCTAACGTCAATGCATGCATTGAATATTACAGGAGGGAATAGTACTAGAGAATAGAGATGACGTACCCCCTCCCAAATTAAAGATTCACCAAACAAAATTAGGTAAGAGATCACAAAGAAACTTTCGTTGTTGTAATCAATTGGAGGAGCCTATCAGTCACAAAGAAACTTTCGTTGTTGTAATCAATTGGAGGAGCCTATCAGTGGCGTAGCCACAGTCACAGCCACAGCCGCCCTTCATCAAAAAATTACATTGTATATATATATATATATGTCAAATTCTACATTTAAAAGATATATATATTTAAAGTTGGACACCCTTGACAAAAGCTATATATGCCTTTAGCGCAGTGGTAATAAGTGTCAATTTGAATGAAGGAGTTTTGAGATTGAACCCCAATAACACAATTTTCTTTTATGTTATTTTGACAGCCGCACACCATTATTCTTGGACACCCTTAGTAAAATTTCAGGCTCAGCCACGAGGGATGGCAATGGGGCGGTGCGGGGTGGGGGCGGGGCGGGTTGAGCTTAACCCGCAAATTGATTAATCTGGCTCCCCACCCCGCCTTGCATAACAATTTTTTTCATTTTCAACCCGCCCCATCCTGCCTCGCATAATTTTTTTAATATTTTCTTTTTCTAGTTAAGTTTGATACTAAAAATAAAATTCATAACAATAATTTTTTTTCATTAAGTTGTATTAATTTAATAGGATAGTGATTTAAAAATTTATTTTTTAGGGGGTCAATTGGAAAACATGTAAGAAATTGTATTATTTTTTATTGAACCATTTTCATTTACTATCTCGAATATTTTAGTAGATTTATATAAATTATCTTAATAAATAATGTTCTATCACTCTTATAACAAGTAAAAGTTTAAAATTAAATTTGAATCCACATAAAATCACATATACCCGCAACCCACCCCGCTCCGCATTAATTTTAAAAAAACCCACTTCAACCCGCCTCACATCCCACCCGCCCCGCACAACCTTAAACCTGCCCCGCCCCACATAGCCTTAAACCCATCCCACCCCGCCCCATTGCCATCCCTATCCGCCACTGGAGCCTACGGTAGTGAGAGATGCACAAAACTTTCATATCTTGGAGGACCCTCAATAATTTCAGATCGAGACTTCTTTACCTCTAAGATAGGAATTCAAACCATATGTAATATTCATGCTCAATGCTTCTACTATTTTCTTTATACCATTATTATGTCTATCTCAAGTTCAAAGACCAAATTACTGTGTTTGAAATTATATAAATCTCATAATATTAAGAATTAATTATTTTATGTTCTTACTCTTTTCTAAATTACAAGAAATCCTTAAAATTAAAGGACTCCAGATACATATAGCAGACATGTGCGTGAATACATAAGTCGCGATACATTGCTATTTAGGAAACCTGCGGATAGATAGCTCATAGATATATTCGAGAGGGGATAAGGATGTATTCGAGAGGGGTGCGATGTATCCGAGATGATAGAAATGTATCCAAGAGGGGATAGAGATGTATCCGAGAAAGAATTTTTGTAATTTTTTTAGATGGTAAGAAATTTTAGAGATTATGATAAAATAAGATGTGTATTTAGGTAAACCTAGATTTTATTACACCAGCACATTGTTTACTAATTAACCATACACTAATTAATTCCTTCATTTTAAATCATATATATATATATATATATATTTTTTTTTTTTTTGTGTGATCATGAGATAGGAGTTTGACTCAATGGTAGTAACAACGAAAAGTGAAATCTCCATGGAGTTTTGGTTGGGTAGGTATATTATGTGCATCAAAAGATTTTCTGTTAAAATACAATGGCATAAATGAACCTTTGTTGCAATGATAATAACATAGATGAGACTGACTTTTAACGGAGGTCATAGTCCATAGATGATCAATTTCTAATAGTTTGATAATATATTTGAGCTTTTTTCCTTTAATTTATATTCCTTTCATTTCAATTTGTTTATCTGATTTGAAATTTAAGATTGTAAAGAATATTTTTGAATTTTGTGATTTCAAATCAAAGATGTTGAATAATACATATACCAAAATTTTCTTTAATTTTGTGGTCTTAAACACGTCAAATGAAATGTTAAAATTAAATGATTGTCAAAAACAAAAAGAAAACATTCTTTTTTGAAATAGACTGAAAAGAAAACATATGAACAAATTGAAATAGACGGATTAGTTGCATTTTTTATCTGAGGAGATGAATGAAAAAAAAATCTTAAAAATAACACGTAGATCTGAATGAGACTAGTTGCCGAGGAGGATTCATAGTTTTGGTTTCTAATTTACGTGAGCTCAATATCTTTTCTCCAAAATTTTCACAATTTTTCTCTAGTACTTTATATATATATTTATTTATAAATATTTGATTGCGAACGAGGTAATTATTATATATACCACTTTTATTCTAAAGGATGGAATATAAAACACCCTATTCGCTCATATATGAGGACATCTTATCTCTCTCTCCCTCAAAAGGGATATATTTATAAAAAAGTTTTAATTCAAGTTCAATTCATTTTAAAAGGTCATTTGACTTAGTATATTAGAGAAAATAATGTGTATATATATATATATTAATTTTGTGTATTATTACTATCTTGTTTGATACATTTTGTATTGAAGTATGTATTACTAATTATACACAGAAATTCATGATATTAGTAATGCAAAGCGGTTTAACGCATGGATTAACATGATTAAAGATGCATGTGTAACGACCTGTTTCCGTCGTTATAGAAAAACCAACGGAGAAAAGTTTGGGGTCGAAAAACTTTTCGTAGTATTTGGATTTTCCCAACCTTGTTCGGATTTAGATGAAATCGGAGTCATTGAGGCGTAGGGAAATCTGGTAACAATCGGGTGAATCATTTATGATTTTGATTACATGAGTAGTTAGATAACTCGTTAAGGAATCCGTACGACTTTACGAAATTGAATTAGGGCGAGTTGAACTCCCGAAATCGATCTTAGCGTAAAGGGTATTTTACTGAGTGTAGTGGGTTAGAGGTGTGTTGTGAAATGAGAATTTTGAAATTCTTGATATAACTCTCTGTCTCGAGAATGTCGCTTTAGTGGGGTTTTTGCCAGTTTGGCGTCGCCGCTGTGGCGGGGTGGTGGCCACTGTGGTGGGCCCGACGCTAATTAAAGTCGTTAATAAACCCCTAAACGACCTCATTATGCACTTTTTGACTTTTTGAACTAAGGAACGACCCTCAGGCGGCTCCTACTCATTTTTCACCATTCTTGAGTCTAAAGGTAAGCTTTTCACTCCCCCAATCCATTTTTCAATCCGTAAAACGTAATAAAATGGGTGAATATTAGTGGAGGAAGGTTTTGTCATAGATTCTAAGGAAGGTTTGGTTATAGATTCTATGGTTGAAACAACCCTAATTTTTTTTTTTTAATTATTAGGATCATGGGTTTGATCTAGGTTTCATAGAATTGTTAGTAATCCGAGTAATTAATGATTGTTTATTGATTCTCGTATTTTATTGATTATTTGTCGACCAAGAACAAGCGGAACGAATCCAAAAAGAGAAGGATCAAGTTTCTTAGGATTTCAAGCTTGTTTCGAGGTATGTGATGATTGTGATTCTATGATTGTGTGATGTATGGTTGTTCTTGTTACATTATAGCACTTGTATATATATGAATGTTGCAATGTTGATCACACTTGTTGTAAATGAGATAGAAAATTAATGAATGCCATGAAATCATAACTTAAATGTATGATCTTGATGATATACTTGTGATTGTAATTATGGTGTATGAATGGGATCTGTTTCCACATTCCAGCATAACTAACTTGGATCGGTTGCCACGTTCCGGTATAAAAATGGGATCAGTTGCCACGTTCCGGCATGCTAACTGTTTGAGTTTGGGTTTCATGAGAGGACCAATGATTTGATATAAAATGTGAAGTTGTTCGTTGTTCGTAAATGTTGATAATATTGTATATGTTGATATATATGCATGTGACTATATTGTTGTCTTGACTTGTTTTTGTTGCACTAGTGGGATAGCCGCGTGATCCTACTAGTATACTGTGGTTGTGTACTGATACTACACTTGCTCTTATTTTTGTTGAGTACAGGGCATCTTCAAGCGGCTACTGACAAACCTCGCTTAGGAGATTAGTGATCGTCACACCGAATTCAAGGGTGAGACAATTCTTCCGGGCTGCCATGAAATTCTCTTTCGTCTATATCCACCATTTCCGGACTTAGACATTTGTTTTAGTTAGTTTATTAGTATGGGTTGTATCCCTTCTTGTTTAGACTTGGATCATTGTTAGATATTTTGGTATATTGACTTTCAGGTTCTAGGTTATTCTTCCGCATTGTTTAGTTATTGTTAGACTTTTGTTGGAGTATATGGAAACTCCATATTTATTTCCTTAAGTGTTTGACTTAAATGCCTTAGTTTTTGGTTTAGTTTCTTGTTTTGGGTTGTAGTAGTGGTTCTCCCACCGAAGTGTTAGTGTGGGTGTCAATCACGATGGTCTGGGTCGTGACAAAGTTGGTATCAGAGCCTAGGTTCATTGATCTTGATGTACCAAAATGAGTCTAGTTGAGTCTCACAGAACGGTACGGGGACACCTTTACTTTTATTCGAGAGGCGATAGGACTTTGGGAAATGTATCTGTTTTCTCTTGTCTCCTTTCGTGCTATGACTTGATTCCAATTGGTATCTGGCGATTCAAATTGGTATCAAAACTTCTTCATTCTTCTGTCCGCAGATGGTTACAACTAGATATAACGACGTTAGGCCCATAGCTCTCGTCAATGCTCCAGCTGAGAAATCTGCAGCGAGAGGTTGTGGTCGAGGCAAAAGTAGAGAAAGAGCTAGGGGTAGAGGCCGTGAAAGAGTAGCGCCTGCTGGAAATGGAGCTCTTGTTGAGAATGCTCCTATGAATGAGAACCCTCCCATGCATCATGAGGAAATAGAAGAAGAGGTTGTGGTTGAGAATGTTGAGAATGTTGAGGAAGTTGGACAAGAGGAAGAGGTGCAGGCTGAGACTACAAGTATTCCTCCCATCAATCCGGTGTTATCTCAACAAATCATGTCGTTCTTGAAAGGGTTGACTGGTCCTGGAGTGCTTCCATTTGTTCAAGCAACTCAAGCTTCTACTAATCGTCCTGTTGCTAACACTGCGCCTAAGATGGGTGGAATGGGAGGTAATGATGCTTTCTTCCATCCTTTGTTGGGTTCTATCATGACTGGTAATGAGCATGAAATGCTGACTAAGTTTTTGAAGCTAAAGCCTCCTGTGTTTCTTGGTTCTGAGAGTAAGGATGCTTATGAGTTCATCTTAGATTACTATAAGAGGCTGCATAAATTGGGTATTGTTCATCAACATGGGATAGAATTTGTGTCCTTTCAACTTCAATATGAGGCCAAGCAATGGTGGAGAGCTTATATGGAGTGCAGATCTTCTACTTTACCTCCACTTACTTGGACCCAATTTCATGATCTGTTTCGAGAGAAGTATGTGCCTAGGACTTTGAGGGATCGCAAAAAAGATGAGTTTATGGCTTTGGAGTAAGGGGGTATGACTGTGACTGCTTATGAGGTCAAACTCTATGCTTTGTATAGATATGCTACCCAATTGGTGACGACTGAGGAAGAGAGAATCTGATTATTTATTAGGGGATTAAATTATGAGTTGCAAGCATTATCCGTTCATATGACTTATGCAGGGAGAAACTTTAATGAGGTGACAGACTATGTTAAGAAAGTTGAGTGGGTGAGGCGAGACGGTCAAGCTAAGGCATGAGAAAAAAGGGCCAGGAACTCGGGTAACTTTCAAAGTTCTTATTCCAAGGGGTCCGAAAGGCCAACGCTTGCAGCCAAACCAATTCAGTCCGCCATGCCCGCCTCTACAGGTAGTTACTCGAAAACTCCATATCATAATTTTCAGGATAGCCAGGGAGTCGCGTCTTCGACGGGCGACAAACCATCTTTTGATCGTACTTGTTACAACTGTGGAGAACCTGGGCATATGAGGAGAGATTGTCCCCACCCACGTGTGTTAGATTTCGCGCAGCAGCAGTCTAGAACAGTGGTACCCGTGGAAATTGATAATAATGGTTGAAGGCATCCACAAGGTGGGCGAGGAGGTAATCAACGAGGCCGTGTAGGTAGATGAAATGGTAATGGTAATGGAGGTAGGGGTAACGTGCAACCAGGTAGGGAAGTGACTCGTCATGATGATAATGCTCAGTGTTATGCTTTTTCGGGCAAGAATGAGGCGGATGCGTCTGATGCGGTGATCACATGTACTATTCTTGTCTGTGACCGAATGTCTAATATGTTATTTGATCCGGGTTCTACTTATTCTTATGTATCTGTGCTATTTACCTCAGAGTTCAATATGATTTGTGATGTACTTGATGCCTCTATCCATGTTTCTACCCCAGTTGAAGATCAGTCATAGAGTCATAGTTACCCTTGTCTATCGTGCTTGTTCTATTTTGTTTATGGGATTTCAGACTTGGACTGATTTAGTGATTTTGGATATGATTGACTTTGACATAACTTAGGCATGACTTGGTTGTCCCCTTATTATGCTTTGCTTAGTTGTAATACTAAGTCTGTAACTCTAGAAATTTTGGGAAGGAAAAAATTAGAGTGGGAAGGGGTGTACAAGCCTTAGCAAGCTAAGATTATATCCTCCATTCGGGCTAAGAAATTGATAGGGCGGTGTTGTTTGGCTTATTTGTCTCATATTAGGGATGTTGAGTTTGAGGCTCCATCCATTGAGTCTATTCCTATGGTGTTGAAATTTATAGAAGTGTTTCCTAATGACTTGCCTGGTATGCCTCCAAATAGAAATATAAATTTTTGCATTGATTTAGAGCCTGGTACGCGCCCCATTTCTATCCCTCCATATTGCATAGCTCCGACAGAATTAAGAAAGCTTAAGGCTCAAATCCAAGAACTTCTTGATAAAAGATTTATTCGTCCTAGTGCTTCCCCATGGGGTGCTCTAGTTTTGTTTGTTAAGAAAAAAAATGGTAGCAGGATAATGTGTATAGATTACCCGCAATTGAATAGGGTCACTATTCGAAACAAGTACCCTTTGCCTCAAATAGATGATCTTTTTGACCAATTGCAAGGTGCATCAGTTTTATCTAAGATTGATCTAAGATCTGGTTACCATCAATTGAAAATTAGGCCTGAGGATGTGCCCAAGACAGCGTTTAGAACTCGCTATGGGCACTATGAGTTTTTGGTTATGTCTTTTGGTTTGACCAATGCGCCTGCAGCTTTCATGAGTTTGATAAATAGGGTGTTTAAACCATTTCTTGATTCGTTTGTTATAGTCTTTATTGATGATATTTTGGTCTATTAGAAAAGTGAGGAAGAGCATGCCAACCATATTCGCAGTGTTTTGAGTGTTCTTGGGAAGCAATAGCTTTATGCCAAAATTTCTAAGTGTGAATTTTGGTTGAAATCAGTTGCATTTTTTGGGGCATGTAGTTTCAAAAGAAGGGGTAATGGTAGATCCTCAAAATATTGAGGCGGTTAAGAATTGGGTCTGCCAAGTTCTGTGCCTAAAGTTAGGAGTTTTGTGGAGCTCGCTAGCTATTATCGTCGGTTTGTGAAATTTTTTGCCTCTAATGCCATTCACTTGACTAATTTGACCAAAATGAAGATACCATTTGAATGGACTGAAAAGCTCAAGACTCTTTTGACCACCGCACCTATTCTAGCAATATCGGTTGAAGATAAAGATTTTATTGTTTATTGTGATGCTTCACATTCTGGTTTGGGTGCTGTGTTGATGCAAGATAAGAATGTTATAGCTTATGCCTCGCGTCAATTGAAGGTGTATGAGAGGAATTATCCAATGCATGATTTAAAGTTGGCAGCGGTAGTGTTTGCTCTTAAGATCTGGCGGCATTACCTCTATGGTGTTAAATGTGAGGTATTTACTGATCATCGTATTTTGCAGCATGTGTTCACTCAAAAGGATCTGAATTTGAGACAGCGAAGGTGGATGGAGTTACTTAAAGATTATGATGTTACCATTCAACACCATTCGGGTAAGGCTAATGTTGTGGCAGACGGTTTGACTCGAAAAATGGTGAGTATGAGCAGTTTAACTTGCTTAACTGTAACCAAGTGACCTTTGTCTAAAGAAATTCAGACCTTAGAGTCTAAGTTCATGCAGTTGGGCATCTCAGAAAGAGGTGGGGTGCTAGCTAGTATTGAGGTAAGGGCCACTTTCATTGAAGAGATCAAGGCCAAACAATTTGAAGATGAGAATTTGGAGGAACTTAGAAAGAAGACTGCGATGGGTAAGGCACAAGAGACCACTCTTGATGCGTATGGAGTGCTCAATTTTAAAGAGAGAATTTGTGTTCCTAGAGTAGATGACTTGATTGAGAAATTGTTGGCAGAGTCTCATGGTTCGCGATATTCTATTCATCCGGGTGTGACCAAGATGTATAGAGATTTGAAGCGAATTTATTGGTGGCCGAACATAAAGAGAGACATAACGGAGTTTGTGGCGAAGTGTCAAAATTGTCAACAAGTAAAGTATGAACACCAAAGGCCTGCATGTTTACTTCAAAGAATGCCTATTCCAGAATAAAAGTGGGAAATAATAGCCATGGATTTTGTGGTTGGCCTTCCCAAGACTTTGGGGAAGTTTGATTCTATTTCGGTAGTGGTTGATAGATTGACTAAGTCAACCCATTTTATTCCGATAAGAATAGATTATAATGCTGAACAATTGGCTAAAGTTTATGTGAAAGAGATAGTGAGGTTGCATGGGGTGCCTCTCTCTATCATCTCAGACCGTGGTACCCAATTCACATCTAAGTTTTGGAGGAAATTGCATGATGAATTGGGCACATACCTCACTTTTAGTACAACCTTCCATCCACAGACAGACGGGCAGTCGGAGAGGACTATTCAAGTATTAGAAGACATGTTGAGGGCATGTGTGATTGATTTTGGTGGGCATTGGGATAAGTTCTTACCTTTGTGTGAATTCTCCTATAATAATAGTTCTCACTCCAACATTGATATGACACCATTCGGGGCACTCTATGAGAAGGGATGCAAATCACCCATATGATGGTTTGAGGCTGGCGATGTGAATCCTTTGGGGGTTGATTTAGTGAAGGATGCTAAAGATAAGGTGAGAAGTATTCAAGCTAAGTTTCTAGCAGCCTAGAGTAGACAAAAGAAGTATGCAGATCATAAGGTAAGAGATATGACGTTTCAATCCGGCGAAAATCTTATTTTTAAGGGATCACCCATGAAAGGGGTGATGAAATTTGGTAAGAAAGGTAAGCTAAGTCCTAGATACATTGGTCCCTTTGGGATTGTTGAATGTGTGAGGCCGGTAGCATATAAATTGACTTTACCTCCTTATTTATCGAGTGTTCATCCGGTATTTCATGTATCCATGTTAAAGAGGTATCATGGTAACAGGGATTATATCATTAAATGAGACTTAATTGTATTAGACAAGGACCTCTAATATGGGGAGGAACCAATTGCAATCCTTGATCATGATGTGCGCAAGTTGAGGACCAAGGAGATTAAGTCCGTGAAAGTTCAATGGAAGCATCGTCCAGTTGAGGAAGCTACTTGGGAAACCGAGAGGGACATGCAAGACAAGTATCCCCAATTGTTCGTCGATACACATACTACTTCATTCCTTCCTTAGCCTATTTTCCTAAGTTTTGTCACTCGGGGATGAGTGATGGGTAAATTGATATCTATTGTAATGACTTGTTCCTGTCGTTACAGAAAAACCAACGGGGGAAAATTTGGGGTTGGAAATTTTTCCGTAGTATTTGGATTTTTCCAACCTTGTCCGGATTTGGACGAAATCAAAGTCACTGAGGCGTAGGGAAATCTGGTAACAATCGGGTGAATAATTTATGATTTTGATTACATGAGTAGTTAGATAACTCGTTAAGGAATCCGTACAACTTTACAAAATTGAATTCGGGCGAGTAGAACTCCCGAAATCAATCTTAGCATAAAGGGTATTTTACTGAGTGTAGTGGGTTAGAGGTGTGTTGTGAAATGAGAATTTTGAAATTCTTGATATAACTCTCTGTCTCGAGAATGCCGCTTTGGCGAGGGTTTTTGCCGCTCTGACGTCATCGCTCTGGCGGGCCCGACGCGAATTAAAGTCGTTAATAAACCCCTAAACGACCTCATTATGCACTTTTTTGAGCTAAGGAACGACCCCCATGCGACTCTTACTCATTTTTCACCATTGTTGAGGTTAAATGTAAGCTTTTCACTCCCCGAATCTGTTTTTCGATCCATAGAATGTAATAGAATGGGTGAATAATGATGTGAGAAGGTTTTGTTATAAATTCTATGGTGGAAACAACTCTAATTTGGATAATTGGAATCATGGATTTGATCTAAGGTTCATAGAATTGTTAGTAATTCGGGTAATTAATGATTGTTTATTGATTCCCGTATTATATTGATTGTTTGTAGACTAAGAATAAGTGGAACGAATCCGGAAAGGGAAGGATCAAGTTTCTTAGGGTTTCAAGCTTGTTTCGAGGTAGGTGATGATTGTGATTCTATGATTGTGTGATGTATGATTGTTCTTGCTTCATTATGGCACTTGTATATGTATGAATGTTGCAATGTTGATCACACTTGCTGTAAATGAGATAGAGAATTAATGAATGCCATGAAATCATGACTTAAATGTATGATCTTGATGATATACTTGTGATTGTGATTGTGGTGTGTGAATGAGATCGGTTGTCACGTTTCGGCATAACTAACTTGGATCGGTTGCCATGTTCTGGCATAAAAATGGGATCGATTGCCACGTTCCGGCATGCTAACTGTTTGGGTTTAGGTTCCATGAGAGGACCAATGATTTGATATAAAATGTGAAGTTGTTCGTTGTTCGTAAATGTTGATAATATTGTATATGTTGATGTATATGCATGTGATTATATTGTTGTCTTGACTTGTTTATGCTGCACTAGTGAGATAGCCGCGTGATCCTCCAGTACACTTTGGTTGTGTATTGATACCGCACTTGCTCTTATTTTTTTTTTTAGTATAGTCATCATCAAGCAGCTACCGACATACCTCGCTTAGGAGATTAGTGATCGTCACATCGAATTCAAGGGTGAGACAATTCTTCCGAGCTGCCATGGATTCTCTTTCGTCTATGTCCACCATTTCCGGACTTAGACATTTGTTTTAGTTAGTTTATTAGTATGAGTTGTATCCCTTCTTGTTTAGACTTGGATTATTGTTAGATGTTTTGGTATATTAACTTTCAGGTTCTAGGTTATTCTTCCGCATTGTTTAGTTATCGTTAGACTTTTGTTGGAGTTTATGGGAACTCCATATTTATTTCCTTCAGTGTTTGACTTAAATGCCTTAGTTTTTGGTTTAGTTGCTTGTTTTGTATTGTAGTAGTGGTTCTCCCACCGGAGTGTTAATATGAGTGCCAATCACGACGGTCTGGTTGTGATAGCATGTAATTGACCTTCAAAATCTTTTTCACCATATTTGTAGAGGGTATTTATGTAGACAAATATTTTTTTTCTTAATACTATAAATATGGTGTGTATGTCCTTAATCAATGAAGAACTCTAAGATGTTGATAAAGAAGAAGAAGAAGAGTAATTGAGAATTTTTAATACACTAAATCAGATTTAACCAACTGTAGTTGGTTGTTACAGTTAACTAATTACTTTCTAACAGACCATGTAAAAATACTCTTGTACACTATTTTTTTATATGGTACTATATTAGATTAACTTGATAATTTTTATTTTCGGAACATCCAAAGTACCAAAGTTACTAAATATGCAAATCACTAATTCATGAACTATGGTCTATGTTATTTCCTTCGTTTAAAAAAGAATGACTTGCTTTCTTTTTTATTCTGTTTAAAAAAGAATGACATCATTTTTTTTTTTGTAATACTTTAATTTCATCTTTTCACGTGGCATGTTTAAGGCCACAATATTAAAGGACATTTTAATACATTTGACATAATTTTATCTTAAAAGTATTTTTATAAAATCTAGATAAATACTATTAGAGGTGAAGATAAAGGATAATTTTCATTGAGATTTTTGATAAAAAAAAATAATCAAATTTGAGGTGATCTGGAGACCTGAGAGCATGCATAGTTCTGGTTTACTGAAAATGGTGCTTGAGTTGTGAATTCGAGGTTAGTGAAACTTTACGTTTTGGTGCATACTTGTTTTTCAAACCTTTGTTTGAAAATGTGTTTTATTTGTCTGGTTCATGTGTTGGGACAATCGTGAGTTTGATAGAATTGGTGGCATTTGACCAGTTGTAGATATGTTACTTTGTGAAGAATATTGGAAATGATCATACCATGGCGTGTGTGTTAGGACCGGAATAATTAAGTGTAATGCGGAAGCTAGCAAAGCAAACTTTGAAAGATCATGAGTAAGAAGACAAACGAGAAATATACCAAAAGATACAAAGATTTAACGTGATTCAGTCAATCGACCTACATCTACAAATGAGATGAGCAATCCACTATAGTACAAAATATAGAGAGCAACAATCTCAACCAATTCACTCCGAATACAAGGAGGTTCAAAAAATTCTCCTCCATAACCAAAGCTCTCAAAACCCCTAGGACTACATTGTGAATGCTGATTAAGTTAAAAAGAACAAACCTATATTTATAGAGTCCTAAAACATTTCCTACAAGAAACGGCTAGTCAAAATATTAAACCTTTTCCTAAAAGGAAAACCTAATTATGGTAAAAAAGTCAGGGCAAATAAAATTCAACAGTGTGGACGTTGGACTCCTCCCTTTGCTGCCATGATATAGTTATTAAGGGCATACTTTCGTTGTTGTAATATGCTAGCTAGGAACATACCTATGCTGCTGTTGTTGACTTATCAGGATGGGAGGTATTGATACAACTATACTTTTGAGGCATTATGTGTTGTTATGGACTTATCAGGATGGGAGGTATTGATACAAGTATACTTTTGAGGCATTATGTGTTGTTGTGGACTTATCAGGATGGGAGGTATTGATCTCTTCCACAATATTTTATGACAAGTCGTGAGTGTGGATTAAGTTGAGATATGTAGTGTCGTTTTTGAATATTTATTTGAGCCTTATTGAATATTATATCATACTCCCTCCGTTTCACAAAGAATGACCTGGTTTGACTTGGCACGGAGTTTAAGTAAATAAAGAAGACTTTTGAATCTTGTGGTCCTAAATTAAAGTTATGTCAAATGTACAAAATTGCCCTTAATCTTGTGGTCTTA
>JAJOOH010012449.1:0-15217 GCA_029582605.1 Solanum gracilifrons
CCCCCCCCCCCCCTCCCTTTAATCCTATGAATAAGTATGCACGGTAGCCTTCAAAATGACTATTTGGCCTTTAGACTCACTTTGACAAATTTCACCCTTTAAGTGACAAGGGCATTAGCCACTGCAAGTGATAAGAGAGTGAATCTTACATCTCTTTCACCTAGAGAGAAATGAGAAAATGATCATAAAGGCCACACTAAAACTGGGTTAACATGGAACTAGTGATTCACATTGCTCATTCTATTCAATGGCTTATATCACAAAAGCCACTTTGCCCCTGTTTTGCACAAATCCTAGATAACTTGTGTGATAAGATGTCCCTACAATTTGAAGGACCAGTTCAAATCCCTAGCCCACTGCTTCCCATTTGACCCTTCTTACCCTTCTTATCCCCTCTTAACAATGCAAAAGTAAGCACCCAATGGTGTGGCCTAGTGGTCTGAGGTTCAAAATTCAATGGAGACAAAACACTAGGTGATTCTTCCTATGTGTCCTAACCTTGGTTCGCAAAGTTACCTATTGTCTATTGTTGGTTGGAGGTGTCCCGTGTAATTAATCAAGGTGTGCGAAAGCTGACCGTTGTAAAAAACTGCAACAAAACGGCTAGGTCATTGCTGAACTCGCGGCTTAATGGTGAAAAAGTGGAAAGCTTAGAATTCCATAAAATTACATACAAAACACTAAGAAACAACAACAACAACCATGGAGAGAAAAACAGAAAGCAAACCATCTTCATCGGGAACTTGGACATGGAGGAAGAGGAGTTTGAAACCAGAAGTGTTGGAACGAACAATCTTGTTAAGAGTCCACTCGAATGCTCCTTTACTGCTAATGGAAGCATGTGGATAACCCTTGATCGTCGACTCGTTCACCGCTACCATCACCCGAGTTGCCTCACCTTCCATACCTCTCTCTCTCAATCAGTTGATTTAGGGGCTTTTCTTTCCCAACTTCTCGACTTATTAGTGTTCTGACGTTCTCTGATGTTCTATTTTAAAACACATGTTCTCGCCAGCTCCGTCTAAATTCATTTCCAACTTTGGGCCTCCAACCATATTTTCTATTTTACAGAATCTCTAAATTTTCTCTGTTTTACTCCAGTATACACAATCAACCAATTTTAATTTTTATCTCTTTAATATTATATTATTATTATTATTATTATTATTTCTATATCATTTGTATTTTTTATTTCATAATATAGATCTTTTTTCCCAAATAATAATTCTATATAATCTTCATATAAATTAAACTTTTATTCTTATCAATTTTTTATTTAATATAACATTATATTTTATTCGAAATTTCTAAATAACCTAAAGTGCAAACAAATATTATATATTATACATATTAATGGACAATTGTTCAAATAAAAGTGAAGTCATTAATGAAATACAATTATATAAACATTACATAACTACTCAAGTTTCATGATTATTACGTTGCTCTCATAAATGTTGTATTAATGCATTACGAAATTCAAAATGAGGATTTTTCTCCTTAATTTTTTTTTTTTTATGTCTAGCTAAAATATTCTCAAGGAATATAGAGAAGAAAATACATGTTTAAGGAGAAGTTTAGAAGCTATTAGTGATCCATCTGTATGTGAATACATGCGACAAGAACAATTACAAATAGTTAAAAAAAGAAATCAATCACCACAACTACAATTACAACCACAACAATTCTCTGGATCATCCCATTATTTTTTTCCGAATATTGGTGAATTTGGAAATGACGTAGCGCATTACTAAATTATTGTTGTTATTTTTAAAACTATTATGTTATGTATTGTATTGTATTCTTGTATATAAATTAATATATTATATATTGTATTTTTAAATTAAAAATTTCATCATATCATTTAAATTTTGTGCAATTTTCATAATGAATAACAATAATAATTTTAAATTATACATTTAAAGTGATGAAAATTAAAAAAAGTTGAAATATTATTAATTCGCTATGAAAGTAGTATATATTAACTAATATATTTCTTAAAATGGTATATTACATTAAAAATAATTACGAATGTTAGAGATTTAATTAATGGTCTTATATGATTTACAATATGTTAATTAGAAATATTAACATAAAAGTATTAAATATCTTTGTAAATAGACCATTGTGACCCATTTTCCCCCAATGTTTGTGAACATGCAAATAAAAACGCTTGAATGTGTCAATTTACTTTCCAAAACCAATTAAAAACGTCATGTTTCAGTTAATTTCTCTATTAATTAATTAAATCTTTAAATACATAATCTTCCCCAAATTTTCAATAGAATTTACTCTTCAAATCTGCTATCAAACTCACTGTAAAATGCAATTTCATCCAAAAAAAAAGACGAACACGATAGTTCACAATACAAGGTACCATTGTACAAGAGATAACACGATGCAAAACGGAATTAGAATCTTTGTATTGAATTTCCACAACAATGCCGACCCCATTCTACCATTAATTAAGACACTAGCTTCCCCAAAATTTGAATAGAATTTACTTTTCAAGTTTACTATCAAACTTACTGTAAATTGCAATTTTATCTGAAAAAAGAAAAATACAAAACGCCGGTGAAATATTAATTGGATACAGTGATCCTGACCTATCTTTATTTTTCTAGTGGTGGATGGTTAAATCAGTTTTCATTGTCGTCGGAGCTCTAAAAATCATATGTCTAAACATGTGTTTCCCCAACAAATCACAAATACATGAAGAATATAATATGATTTTTATCAAATACTAGATAAATATGAAATCCTAACCTATTAACCTTCAATCCCTTGTTTATTTAGTTAAAATGTCGAGCACATTTTAATGGAAAAGAAGAGAGGATCTAAAAATGAAAAAGAAAAGAGATGAAGTGCTCTTCTTAAGATCCAGGTTGGGTTGTCCTCATTTTTATTAATTTTTAAATTTAATTAAAATGGGTCAAAGGGGGTGACCATCACGTGCTCTCCATAGATGAGAAAATGAGTCAAAATGGTATATTTACAAAGGTAGTTAATACTTTTATGGGGTAATAAAACGTTTGTAAAGTTAAGATATCTTTTTGAAAATTCGGGATAACTTTAGTGGTGACTTTATGTTTTTTCTCTATAATAAAATAATCAAAAAGTGAAACATAGAGGGTGAATAGTAGTTCTCCAAATGGAGAATAAATCAATTGAGAGTGAAATACAAGGTGGTTGAAGAGCCCAGAGTATCTCCAACCCTATCCTCTATTTTACTCTCTAAATATAGGTTTTCTATTTTGTCAGACAACCAACTTCAACCCAATTATATATTTTACTCACTAAGAAAATAATCTTCTCCAGTCTCCTCAATATTATATTATTATTTTTATTTAGTTTTTATTTTCTTATTTCATAATATATTATGTTATGTACTGTGTTTTTAAATTAAATTTTTCATCTTTTCATTTAAAATTCTTCATAGTGAAAATTAATAACAATATCAAATTATATCACTTAAAGTGACGAATTTAAAAAAAAAAATATTTGAAGCATTCTTGTAATCGGGGATGAATGTAGTATATTTTCAACTTCAGTTTTATATTGCCTACATGTTTCTATCGCTTCATCCTTACCATTCAGCAAATAGACATAACGATATCTAGTGCAGTTGTTAATAAAATTTATGAAACACTTTTTCCCACCATGAGATGGTGTTGATTTCATATCACAAATGTCAGTGTAAATCAATTCTAAGGGATTAAAGTTCCTTTCAACAACACATACTTGACATTTTGATTTATTGCACTAGAAGTTAGGCAAAACTTCTAAGTTGATCAGTTTTTGCAAGGTTTTGTAATTGACATGTCCCATGCGTTCATGTCACAAACAATTTGATTCAAGCAAGTAAGAACAAACAGAAACACTGAATTGAAAAAACCTTCCATGAGGTAACCTTTTCCTACAAATATTTTGTTCTTTACTTTTTAACTTTGTCAAATACAAACATTGTTTTAGAGTCAGGATGTCCTTTTCCGAAAGACCTTTTCATAACATTCAATTTGTTATAGAATTACTCAAAACCATAGTCTCATCGGTCCAATAAGGGAAATGTGACCCAAATGTTTGTTTTACAACACAAACATAACATATCACTTTTCACCAATGTTTATGTCTATAAAAATAAATTTATTTTAATAAACATATCTTTTCATGAAAAATCATAATATTTTAAGTGACACTTTTTCGTCAAAAAATATAATTCTTTTGAACGAGTAATATAAATTTTTGTAGTTTTATACTAGTCACATCATATACTAGTAAAGAGAGACTCAATGACAACAATATCAAATATAATCCAAGAATTTTGTGAGTCTAATATATGAGTTAGGTGGCTCATGAGATTAAAAAAAAAGTCTAACATAATACAAGAATGTCATTAAATTTCATATCTTGTACTTTCAAATTTAAATTAGATAGTAAGTCTAATTTTGTCTTTATCACAAGTAAAGAACCCCCCACATTTTAAATATGTTTTCATAAATATTTTTCAACTATTTGAAATTATTTTCCACATATTTTTTTTCTCATGCTTTCAAATTGTATACCATCAAAAATTCAAAATACACATTGTTAACACAAAGCCTTCTTTTGGAGGTTTAATCCATAGAAACATCTATTGCAGGCACAAAAAATCACTAATTTTATTTCACTAGTATTTTTTTCCCTTTCTGTCACAATTAGACAGACCACTTAGTTTTTATGTAACACCCCGCCTTTTTGAAACGTATAAAATTACTCGTATATTCGTGGAAAGACAAGGAGGGTGGGTAATAAATTAAGAATGATGTGGTATATCATATTTTAAGTGTTCAACTATTGTATTTCAAGTTTTGAAGTTAGGTAAGTGGCAAAATAAAAGTTGACGAAAGTTATCGTAAGTTCCTTTTTAAAGATTTCTCTGAAATTTGGGTCAAATGTCTTAGATATTTTCTCCCAATTTATAAAGATTCATGGGGCCCACCACCTATGAAATTGAAGGTCTACGATTCTAGTTTCCAACGCATCAAATCGTTCGTTCATACGACTTCAAAATAGAGAGATATTTGCGTTTTCATGGGACTGCGCAAGCAGGCACGTGAGGTGGGGACCTAGGTCGGTGGAACTTTATATATATCTCCTTCTTCGACCTTTTATTCATCTTTTTAGCTAAGAAACAAAAAAAAAATAGAGAAACCCATTTCTAGGATCAACTAAAGTATAGATTTTCTTGACTTAAGTCCTTGACGAAAGTTGTTCTACGCGATGGGCTCATCATTGTGGTATAATTTGTTTTATCGATTTCGTAGCATATCACACTATAGTGTTGGGACAACAAGGGTTTGGACATATTTGAAGGTTTTGAGGCGTATTACGAATTTACGATTGAGGTAAGACTCTTCTTTCATCGACTTTTCTTTCATCGACTCTAGCTTTTATAAGCAGTAAATAGCAATCTGCGACGCAAATACATATCTTTTATCAGATTGTCGTGGTATCTTCTATTTTTGTGTGTTGATTATGGTCCTGCCTTGTTGTAGTATCGAGGGAGTTATGAGTAAAAGTCGTTAGACCACGTGAATTCAGCGAAAAATATATGTTAAGGCTATTCCCTACTTACGACATGCTTCCTTAAAGCTTAGGCGCAATGTAATTGGGTTGTTATCCTTTTTATACTTGTAGCCATTATTGTTGATTGTTGACTGCTCGAGTTGATATAATCCTCCCTTGTCGGGATTCTTATTCATTTAGTAGCGTCCCTATGTTGGACACGACTTAGAAGCTATTTCTATAGGTTGCTTATAACTAAATTATTCGCTTTTAGTGATTGGATTGTTATTGTTACCCTTGGGGCTATTGTGGTTAGCTACATGAATGTGATATATGCCTAGAAGGGCTATGTTCTGCCTAGGGGCTATATGGATGCCTAAAAGAGCTATGAGTTGCCTATAGGGCTATGTTGATGCCTAGAAGGGATATGCGTTGCCCACGGGGCTATATTGATGCATATAAGGGCTATGAGTTGCCTACAGGGTAATATTGACGCCTAAGAAGGCTATGTGCTTCCTACAGGGCCATATGGTTGTCTAAGAGGGCTATGAGTTGTCTATAAGCTATGTTGATGCCTAAGAGAGCTATGTGCTTCCTATGAGGCTATATTAATGCCTAAGAGGACTATGCGACTGCCTACGGGGCTAGGGGACTATCGATAGGGGTTTATAGACTGATTGGCACCTTCCGGGCTTATGGGGGCCTTAGTAGGTGCTCTTGTGTGCTGTTTGTACCTGTCGAGCTTATAGGGGCTTCGTTAGGTTGTTGTTTTATTATTTTTGATAAGTTTAGATTTATGAGCAGGTCAGTACACTTATCTTATCCTTGATATATTTATTGGATTATTCCTGTATATTAGAATACCTGCTCATAGTCTATTGCCTTTCATACTCTGTACATTATTTTGTACTGACGCTCCATTGCCTTGGGGGCGCTGCATTCATGCATGCAGGTCCCGACATACGACCCAGTAGACCTCCTCAGCAGTAGAATTGACTTCTATCCGATTGGCTAGCCCCTTTTCTCCGGAGCTGCCATAGTTGGGAGGTTTGTTAGCTTTTGTTGTATATATTATGGATAGGCTGGGGCACTGTCCCGCCAATCTTTACTACTCTTAGAGGCTTGCAGACTAGTGTGTGGGGTGTATAACTATGTTATGTCCATGATGGTCTAGTTTGTTGGTTTGCTGAAGCTTGTGAGATGTTTGATGTACTGTCTTGATATATACCTGCTTTCAGTTTTGGTATAGAGATCATGGTGGCCTCGACGGCCCAATCAGGACTTCTGTGGTAGTTAGCTATTTCTTTATATGAACTCTTGGGAGTTGCTATTTCGTTTATAGATCTGTAGACAGAGGCCTTGCCGGCTGAGGGCTTAATTTTAAGCCGAGATAGACTTGTTTGTTTTGTTGATTGCGTGTGGCTGCCATGCACTAGTAGCAAATAGTTCAGCAGGGTCGGTTCGAGCCTGAGTTCTGTCATTAGGAGCCAGTTGCTCCCCTTGAATCTGGGGTTTGACAAGCTTGGTATCAGAGCAACGTCGTACCCTTGGGAGTCTGCAAGCCATGTCTAGTAGAGTCTTGTTTATAAATGTGTTGTGCACCACATTCGATAAGCAATAAGCTACCGGGAATTTAAGAATGGCTATCCTTCTTTTGCTCACCTCATACTATAGAGCGGTGTGGGTCGAGGTTTCTGGCTTATAATTGATATTTGTATGCAGATAGAGATGGATGACACTAGACAGACCACAACGAGCCAGGGGCTAGATACAGCTATAGGCGAAGGTACCAGCAAGGTACCACATGTGGAGGTAGCCCGTTGTGAGACCCAGGGGGAGACATCTTCTCAGGCCCCTATAGCTTCTCCACCTCTTCAAGAGCCTCTGAGGGCTACATGACTTACAACTCCACCAACAGTACCACATCTAGTTCCTCCTATTCCATCTGATCAGGATTTCAAGAGTGCAATATGTATGTTAGCACAATTATTAGCTGCACAGCGCCATCCAGTTGCGCCAGGTGTTGCCGGACCTTCTAAAGGGCCCGAAAGTTCGAGAGTTCATGAATTTTTTACCTTGAATCCTCCACAGTTTATAGGTACAGATCGCAGAGAGGACCCTCAACACTTTGTTGATCAGCTTCATAGGATTTTCAGGGTCATGCATGCCTCAGCGACTGAGTCAGTCGAGTTAGCAGCATTTTGATTGCGTGATATTGCAGTATTTTGGTACGAAAGCTGGGAGAGATCTAGGGGAAAATATGCATCTCTACCCACTTGGGATAGCTTTGAAGAAGCTTTCATAGATCAATATTTTCCTCGAGAGATTAGGGATGGCCGGGTGGACCAGTTTCTGAACCTCCAATAGGGTAGCATGAGTGTTTGAGAGTACGGGCTGAGATTTGATTCATTGGCTAGATATGCACAAGCATTTGTTGATACGATGCATGACACAGTGCGTAGATTTGTGGGAGAGCTTGACTAAGATTATATCGACACTTGTTCTACTGCTGCACTAAATGATAATATGGATATCTCGCGAATTCAGGACTTTGCACAAAGCATAGAGGATCGCCGACATCTGCAGTATATTACTGAAAGAGTCGAGAGAGAGACAGAAGAGGGATAGGCCGCTGGTTCACATGGAGATTTTCACGGTGGTCCCAGACCTCGATATTCTATTAGGCCACCTAGACCTCCACCACAGCAGTTCCAGGGTAGTCGATTTGACCATCAGGGACAGTTAGGCGCAGGTGAGGGTTCACGAGCATCAGGCTCTCAACAGTAGAGGGGTTTAGGCCAAGCTAGGACAGCCCTGCCGCGTTGCTCTACTTGCGGTAAGATGCATTTCGGGAGGTGCATGGGTGGAGAAAATTGCCCGACCATAGGTCAGGGTGGTATAGGTCAGTCGACCAGGTCAGTAGTAGGATCCTCCTCATCAACACAGCCTATAGGGCGTGGACCCCAGACTTTAACAAGTAGAGGTAGAGGCGGAGGCAGAGAGGGAGCATCTAGCTCTGGTAGTGGACATAACCGTACATATTCATTAGCCAGCCGATATGACTCAGAGTCATCACTAGATGTTGTGATAGGTACATTGATTGTTTGCTCCCATTCTGTTTATGCTTTGATAGATCCTGGATCTACTCTGTCTTATGTTACTCCATTTATTGCGGGGAAGTTATGTATAGTAGCAGAGTCATTAGATCGACCCTTTATTGTATATACACCAGTTGGTGAGTCTATTATTGCTAGGAAGGTCTATCGAGGTTGCACGATAGAAATTATCGACCGTCAGACCTCTGTAGATCTCGTAGAGTTAGAGATGGTCGATTTCAACGTCATTATAGGTATGGACTGGTTAGCATCTTGTTATGCAAATGTTGACTGCCGGACAGAGATTATTAGATTCCACTTTCCAGGAGAGGCAGTTCGGGAATGGAAAGGCGATACAGCAACACCGAAAAGTAGGTTTATTTCCTATCTTAAGGCGAGGAGGATGATCACTAAGAGTTGTATTTATCATCTTATTTGCATTCATGATATAGATGCAGAACCACCGACTCTTCAGTCTATTTTGGTAGTTAATGAGTTTCTAGATTTATTTCCAGACGAGCTCTCTAGTATCCCTCCAGAACGGGAAATTTATTTTGCTATCGATATGCTACCAGGTACACAACCCATATCTATTCCTCCTTATAGAATGGCTCCTGCTGAGCTAAAGGAGTTGAAGGATCAGCTGAAAGACTTACTGGATATAGGCTTTATCAGGCCTAGTGCTTCACTATGGGGTGCGCTAGTGTTATTCATGAGGAAGAAAGATGGCTCACTAAGAATGTGTATCGATTATCGACAGCTGAATAAGGCGACTATAAATAATAATATCCCCTTCCGAGGATCGATGACTTTTTTGATCAGTTACAAGGTGCTGAGTGTTTCTCAAAGATTGATTTAAGATCAGGGTACCACTAGATACGAGTTCGGGAGAAAGACGTTCCAAAGACAACTGTTAGAACCAGATATGGACACTTTGAGATTTTGGTAATGTCTTTTGATTAACTAATTCCCTAACAGTGTTCATAGACCTAATGAATAGTATATTTAGGCTGTATCTAGACTTGGTTGTGATTGTATTTTTTGATGAAATTTTGGTGTATTTACGTTCAAAAGCTGAGCATGCAAATCATCTGCGAGCATTCCTTCAGGTTCTTTAAGATCAAGAACTTTATGCAAAGTTTTCTAAGTGTGAGTTCTGGTTGAACTCTGTAGCTTTCTTAGGCCATATTGTATCATATGCAGGCATTGCAGTTGATACACAAAAGATTAGGGCCGTAAAAACTTGGCCCAGACCTATGACTCCGACTGAGGTTCGTAGTTTCTTAGGGTTAGCTGGGTACTACAAAAGGTTTGTAGAGGGGTTTTCTTCACTTTCAACACCATTAACGAAGCTGACTAAAAAAAATAGCTAAGTTCCAGTGGACTGAGGCTTGTGAGCATAGTTTCCAGGGGCTGAAGGACAGGTTGACATCAACACCAGTTCTAGCATTGCCAGATAGCTCAGAAGGCTATGCGGTGTACTATGATACTTCAGGTGTTGGGTTGGGATGTGTTCTAATGCAACATGGTAAGGTTATCGCATATGTTTCAAGGCAGTTGAGAAAGCATGAGAAGAACTATCCGACCCACGATTTAGAGTTGGCTGCAATTGTGCATGCGTTAAAGATCTTGAGACATTATTTGTATGGAGTTCATGTTGACATTTTCACAGATCATAAAAGCCTTCAATATATCTTTAGACAGAAAGAGTTAAATCTGTGACAACGTCGATGGCTTGAGTTACTGAAAGACTACGACATGGATATTTTATATTATCCAGGAAAGGCGAATGTGGTAGGCGACACCCTCAGTCAAAGATCTATGTATAGTTTATTCTATTTAGGTGTTGCGAAGCGTGAGCTAGCACGAGAGCTTCATCAGTTAGCTATCTTGGGAGTCAGATTGTTAGAGGCAGAATATAGTGGGGTAACAATTCAGGACACAACCGTATCATCTCTAGTTGTAGAAGTAAAATCATGGCAACAAGAGGATCCTTGCTTAGGGAAGCTAAGAGCCAAGGCTCAGAATCAATAGACTTTAGCATTTGATATAGCAGGAGATGGAGTCCTTAGATATAACGGTCGATTGTATGTTCCGAATGTTGCAGGGCTTACATATCGGATTATGGAAGAGGCACATCATTCTCGTTATTCCATTCACCTTGGTTTGATGAAGATGTACCATGATATTAAGGAGATCTATTGGTGGCACGGGATGAAGAAGGACGTTGCTGAGTTTGTGGCACAGTGTCCTAACTGCCAACAGGTGACGATTGAGCACCAAAAGTCCACTGGGCTAGTTTAGGAGATAGCCATTCCTTTGTGGAAGTGGGAAGCAATTAATATGGATTTTACTACAGGGTTAGCTTAATCGCGTTGCAAGTTTGACTCTATATGGGTAATTGTTGATAAACTAACAAAATCATCCCACTTCTTACCAGTCAGGGCTACTTTTACGGCCGAAGACTATGCAAGGCTCTATATTAGAGAGATTATTAGGCTACACGGTGTCCCAGTATCTATTATCTCTGATAGAGGAGGACAATTTACTGCCAACTTCTGGAAGTCCTTCCAGAAAGGACTGGGGACACAAGTTAATATTAGTACAACCTTTCACCCTCAGATGTGCGACGAAGGGACTTAGAGTTTTGTGTCGATGACTGGGTATTCTTAAAAGTCTTGCCTATGAAGGGTGCTATGCGATTTGGCAAAAAAGGCAAGCATAGTCCAAGATTCATTGGGCCATATCGGATCCTTAGGAGGGTAGGACGAGTGGCTTATGAGTTAGAATTTCCTTCGGGGCTAGAATCTGTTCATCCAATTTTCCATGTATTTATGCTACAGAAGTTCATAGGAGACCCTTCTCGGGTTGTCCCAGTTGAGGATGTTTAGATCACAGAGGAGTTGTCGTACGAGGAAACTCCAGTTACCATATTAGATCGGCAAGTCCGTAAATTGAGGACCAAATAGATGGCTTCGATTAAAGTATTATGGAGAAACAAGAATAGAGAAGAGGTAACCTGGGAAGTTGAGGATGACATGAGGTCCAAATATCCTCACTTGTTTCATACCCAAGCTGATGGCATATAAATTTATATTAGTGCAGTGAGGTTAGATACCAATCTATTTTTTTATATTATTGCTTATTATTATTGTTGTTGTATATTTGCTCGCACTGTTATTGTGGAGCTATATTGCTTAGCTATTTTGGTCATCCTGTGAGACGTCTTGGTTAGAATTTCTGCGTTTGATGTTCCTGGATAGTTATATTAACAAAGGATATTCTGCCTAAATTTTGAAACTCCTAAGGACTTAACCCCGTGAATCAGATTTTTCATTCGAGAACGAATGTTTCTAAGGGGGGAAGAATGTAACACCCCGCCTTTTTGAAACGTATAAAATTACTCGTATCTTTGTGCAAAGACAAGGAGGGTGGGTAATAAATTAAGAATGATGTGCTATGTCATATTTTAAGTGTTCAACTGTTGTATTTCAAGTTTTGAAGTTAGGTAAGTGGCAAAATAAAAGTTGGCAAAAGTTATCGTAAGTTCTTTTTTAAAGATTTATCTGAAATTTGGGTCAAATGTCTTGGATGTTTTCTCCCAATATATAAAGAGTTATGGGTCCCACCACTTATGAATCGAAGGTCTACGAGTATAGTTTTTAACGTATCAAACCGTTCGTTCATACGACTTCAGAATAGAGAGATATTTAGGTTTTCATGGGATTGCGCAAGCAGGCACCTGAGGTGGGGACCTAGGTCAGTGGAACTTTATATATATCTCCTTCTTCGACCTTTTCTTCATTTTTTTAGCTAAGAAACAAAAAAATTAGAGAAACCCATTTCTAGGATCAACTAAAGTATAGATTTTCTCGACTTAAGTCCTTGATAAAAGTTGTTCTACGCAATGGGCTCATCATTATGGTAAAATTTGTTTTATCGATTTCGTAGCATATCACACTATAGTGTTGGGACAACAAGGATTTGAATATGTTTGAATGTTTTTATGCGTATTACAAACTTAAGATCGAGGTAAGACCCTTCTTTCATCGACTCTAGCTTTTGTAAGCAGCAAATAGCAATTTGTGACTCAAATACATATCTTTTATCGGATTGCCATGGTATCTTCTATTTTTGTGTGTTGATTATGGTCCTGCCTTATTGTAGTATCGAGGGAGTTATGAGTAAAAGTCGTTAGGCCACGTGAATTTAGCGAAAAAGGTATGTTAAGACTATTCCTTACTTACGAAATGTTTCCTTAAAGCTTAAGCGCAATGTAATTGGGTTGTTGTTATCCTTGTTATACTTGTAGCCATTATTGTTGATTATTGGCTGCTCGAGTTGATATAATCCTCCCTTGTCGAGATTCTTATTCATTTAGTAGCGTCCCTATGTTGGACACGACTTAGAAGCTATTTTTTTAGGTTGCTTATAACTAAATTACTCGCTTTTAGCGATTGGATTGTTATTGTTACCCTTGGGGCTATTGTGGTTAACTGCAGGAATGTGATATATTCCCAGAAGGGCTATGTTCTGCCTCCGGGCTATATGGATGCCTAAAAGGGCTATGAGTTGCCTAAGGGGTTATATTGATGCCTATACGGGCTATGAGTTGCATACGGGGCTATATTGATGCATAGAAGGGCTATGAGTTGCCTACAGAGTAATATTGACGCCTAAGAAGGCTATGTGCTTCCTACCGGGCCATATGGTTGCGTAAGAGGGCTATGCGTTGTCTATAAGCTATGTTGATGCCTAAGAGAGCTATGTGCTTCCTATGAGGCTATATTAATGCCTAAGAGGACTATGTGACTGCCTATGGGGCTAGGGGACTATCGATAGGGTATATAGACTGATTGGCACCTTCCAGGCTTATTATAGGCCTGTGTAGGTGGTCTTGTGTGCTGTTTGTACCTGCCGAGCTTATGGGGACTTGGTTAGGTTGTTGTTTTACTATTTTTGATAAGTTTAGAATTATGAGCAGATCAGTACACTTATCTTATCCTTGATTTATTTATCGGATTATTCCTGTATATTAGGATACCTGCTTATAGTCTATTGCCTTTCATACTCTGTACATTATTTTATGCTGACGCCCCATTGCCTTGGGGGCGTTTCATTCATGCATGCAGGTCCCGACAGACGACCCAGTAGACCTCCTCAGCAGCAGGATTGACTTCTATTCGATTGGCTAGCCCCTTTCCTCTGGAGCTACCTGAGTTGGGAGGTTTGTTAGCTTTTGTTGTATATATTTTTATGGGTAGGCTGGGCCCTGTCCCGCCAATCTTTACTACTCTTAGAGGCTTGCAGACTAGTGTGTGGGGTGTATAACTACGTTATGACCATGATGGTCTAGTTTGTTGGTTTGCTGAAGCTTGTGAGCTGTTTGATGTACTGTCTTGATATATACCTGCTTTCAGTTTTGGTATAGAGATCATGGTGGCCTTGATGGCCCAATCAGGACTTTTGTGCTAGTTGGCTATTTCTTTATATGAACTCTTGGCAATAGCTATTTAGTTTATAGATCTGTTGGCAGAGGCCTTGCCGGCCGAGGGCTTAATTTTAAGCTGAGTTATACTTGTTTGTTTTCTTGATTGCGTGTGGTTGCCATGCACTAGTAGCAAATGGTTCCGCAGGGTCAGCTCAGGAGTGATTTCTGGCATTAGGAGCCAGTTGCGCCCCTTGAATTTGGGGCGTGACAATTTAGAATACTCACAATAAAGATTCCATCTTTATACAACTTTTTTCTAGTTTAATGATGAAGTTTTATATTCTTCTAATCGTTAATCGAATGAACCTTGTATTGTGATGAACTTTTTATATTCTTCAAATTAGTTTCACATTCAGATTGAGTAATAAACCAAAAAGGTTTTAATCTCCAAAAACCTCAAATACAACACTGTTTCTAGCTAACGATGAAGATTTTATTTTTTTCGAATCATTTAGCCTTAATATTCCCGACGAAGATTTTGTATTCTTCAAGTCAGAATATTCATTCAAACAGAGTATTTACTAAATTGGTGAAGTTTCTATATTCTTCAAACCAATGCACAATCTAATTTATTCATGAAGTTCTTATATTCTTCATGTAACACCCCGCTACTAGAAAGACTTAGAAGTAAAAAGAAACCGTTTTTGGAAATAATCAAATTTGGAAAGTTTGACAAAGTTAAGCTAAGTATGAACTTTGGGTCAACTTCAAACGACCATAGCTACTAGATCAGGATGCATTAGGTGTGTGACAAGATACCGTAGGAAATATCTATGAATTATCTTTCCAACTTCACTAAATTTGATCAATTTCGAGTTCAGATGAGGGAGATATGCCCCTTTGAAGTTGGGCGGTTTGAAATAAGGAAAGTTAACCAAATTTTTAAGGGGTAGTTTTGTCTTTTCATTACCCAATTAATTAAATCCATCTTTAGTAAATTATTTAGGGTTTAAACTTAGTTAGTTCAGTTTACGCAATTAAGAATTATGCTAGGGCTTTGAGAGAAGATAAAAGAGGAGAAAAGTAAAGGCGTTCTTGGAGATTTCTTGCGGAATCGAAGTCGTTTCGCCAAGGGTTGATCCCTAAA
>JAJOOH010012450.1:0-19822 GCA_029582605.1 Solanum gracilifrons
CACTCAAAAACCATTGTTGGCCCCAAGCGAACCCTTCACCTGGCTTTCTTAACTCAGCGGAAACTTAACTCGACAGCATAACATAATGCAATGAAAGGTTATAAAACAACCAACTGATAAAATCTGGCCAAAAAGGCAACTAGAGTCTCAAAATAGAATATTATATATATACATAGATGTGAGACTCAATACTGACTGACTGACTCACTGTCTATGAAGCCTCTAAAAATACTAAGATGGATGTTGGGACAGACCCCGCAACATCCTGATAATGCAAAACTAAGAGAAACAAAATATCTAAGTCCTACGAAAAGCAAGGAGGCTCACCACTGACTCTGGAGTGCTCAGTTGAATCAACGGCGTGCTGGATGCTGATCTGGGGTACCTGTGTCTGCATCGTCATAAGATGCAAGCCAACTAGCATCAGTACATAGAATGTACGAGTATGCGAGCTGAAAAGCTAAACCACAACTTAAGCTTGAAAAGAGTACAAGAGAACACTTACCTTGGCTCTACTGAACTCTTGAATAACTGAACTCATTATATATAGAAATAAGACACATGCAATATATAAAGCTTGTAAAACAATTTAAACATGACTTTCAAAATCATATTTATATTATCATGAAAATACCATGCTTCCTCTCAAGGTCTACTTGTGCAATATATGAATGAAGTCCCATACCCCCATCCACACTAAGCAAAACCCTCGAGGAACCATGCAATTTCTACTGTGGGAGTTTCTCTAACCGACAAACCACCACTATTAAACTAAGTGGTGATACAACGTTTTACCTCACGTTGCCCAAGGACCATCATATACCTTGCCGTGATATAGGAAGATAACCTTACTAACCGGATCCACTAGCTTAACTTTACGGATTCATCTAAAAAGTATGACCCGTTAACTCCCATGTTGGCTACATGGTTCTTATGGAGAGTTGAGTTAATATGAACTTGTGTCCCCAATTCGGTGCTCAAGACTACTCCCAAAAATACTTTAGATCATAAGTGTTTAAAACACATCTTTCTTTAGTTGATATAATTACTCAAACTTAGCCCGAAGGCTCACTTGGAAACAATGTTCCTTTGTCTTGAAAACTAGCCCAAAGGCTCTTTTGGAAAATCATAGTTCCTTTCTTACTCAAATATAAAAACATTTAGAAACTTCTTTGGGAATACACAGTTCCCTAATAACTTTTGAGAAATGAACTCAACTTTAAACTCTTGACTTAACTTGAAACTTGAGACTCTTTACTTAGCTTGAAACTTTATGCCCTTTACTTGACTTGAAACTTGAGTCTCAAAATGAAGTTAAAGCGTTCAATAAAGACTCTTGAACAACTTTAAGAACTTTCTTGACTTGCTTCTTAACTTCGAAGCTTAACTCTTAATTTCACTTGACTTGGAACCTAACTCTCCTTGAATTGGCTTTATAGATTCAAGGTGTTTGATCACATGTTACGGATGAGTTCTTGACTTTTAGAAATACCTTCGAGTGTCGGAAACAACTATGGCACATGGGTACAATACCATGGAACATGTCGTAGAAAGTGGGGAATGAAAGTGGAAACTTGGTGTCCTTGACGCTCTGCAAGGTACGGAGCGCCAGTCCTAAAACTTCAGAGGGCCAGTTGAGGCGCTCTGCAAGGCGCGGAGCGCCAGCCCTAAAACTTCAGAGGGCAAGCTGAGGCGCTCTGTAAGGTGCAGCACCCCAAGGGGAAAACTTCAGAACCCCTTTTGGGGGGCGCTGGCAGGCGCGACGTGCCAACCCCTTGCCCAGAAAACTCAACTTTTTCTCCCTCTTTTTCCAACTCTAAACCACCCTAACTCCAAAGGTTTCAACCCCAACTACTAAGGATCATAAAATCCCTCAACATGCAAGAGATTCAACTCAAAAACACAAACAAATCAAGTCCCAAATCAACAAGAACTTCAACAACACAATCAACAAGATCAACAACACAACCAACAACTTCAACAACACAACCAATCCTTCTTTGACAATAAAACGATTTTGGAGGGTGGGGAAAATAACCAACCCAACACTATGAACTCACATACCTAGTAGGGATCACCCCCGACAATATCCACGACGATCTTTGACGGAAACTTGCTTGATCTCCTCTTTCTTCTCTTCTTCTCCTCTTCACTCTCAAACCCTAGCTTTCACTGTTTAAAATGGGACAAACTGATCTAAAAATCAGTCTAACACATTAATATAACCAAAAGAATTGATTATAGAGAAGACAAAAATGCCCTTAAAATTTCCGGACGGATTTCCTTGCCAACTGCCCAACTCCAAAGGGCATAACTCACTCATACGAACTCGGAATCCAACAAACTCGGTGGCGTTGGAAAGATCATTCCACGAAGTTTGCAACCATAACTGGAGCCACACCTAAATCATCCTGAGCTAGAAGTTATTCTTGCTCAAAGTTGGCCAAAAACTCACCTTTTTCTATACTTAGCCAAATTTCCAGATTTTTAAATCTTTCCAAAAATGACTATTTCCAATTATAAGCCTCTTCATAATTATTTCAAATCGCCGGATGTTACAATATCTCCCCCTTGGGAACATTCTTCCTCGAATGAGGTTACTCTTACAAGGCTAAGGGTGTAACATCAATTCAAACATCCAACAAGCAATCATGCAAACAACAACAACAACAATATGCTCACTATAATTCAAAGAGCACTAAGAAGGAATTTAGTACCTTAATCTGCATTTCCTCCGGATTCAAAGAGATAGGGATATTTCTTCTTCATGTCCTCTTCGGCTTCCCAAGTAGCTCCCTTAACTAATTGGTTCCTCCAAAGGATCTTGACTGAGGCTACCTCTTTCTTTCTCAATTTGCGAACTTGGCGGTCTAAAATCTGAATTGGAACCTCCTCATAAGATAAGTTATCCTCGATCCTAATACTTTCAGTTGGCAGGATTAATGAAGGATCGCCTATGCACTTCTTCAACATGGAGATGTGAAATATCGGATGAACCGTTGCTAGTTCCTGTGGTAACTCCAACTCATAAGCAACATTGTCAATCCACTTGACTATGCGATAAGGTCCAATATACTAGGGACTAAGTTTCCCCTTCTCACCAAATCCATAACCCCCTTCACGGGTGAAACTTTCAAATATACCCAGTCATCTACTTCAAACTCTAACGGCATTCTCCTAACATCAGTATAGGATATATGGCGACTCTGTGCCGTTTTCAACCTCTCTTGAATCACTTTCACCTTCTCCAAAGCTTGGTGAACTAAATCGGGTCCTAACAACCCTGCTTCACCAACTTCAAACCATCCAATAGGAGATCTACATCTTCTCCCATAAAAAGCTTCATATGGAGCCATCTGGATGCTAGAGTGATAACTGTTGTTGTAGGCAAACTCAATGAGAGGTAGGTCATCATCCTAATTACCTTTGAAATCTATCACACAAGACCTCAACATATCTTCTAGAGTCTGAATAGTACGCTCTGCTTGCCCATCAGTTTGAGAATGAAAGGCAGTACTTAAGTTCACCTTCGAACCCAAGCCTTTCTGAAAAGATTTCCAAAACTGTGCAGTAAACTGTGCACCTCTATCAGATATAATGGAGACTGGGACTCCATGAAGTCTCACTATCTCTTGAATATACAACTTGGTATAATCTTCTGCTGAAAGGGTAGTCTTTACTGGTAGAAAATGGGCTGACTTTGTCATTCTGTCGACAATTACCCAAATAGAATCAGGTTGTCTGCGAGACCTTGGCAACCCTGTGATGAAATCCATATTGATCATCTCCCACTTCCATTCCGAAAGTTCTATCCTCTGAGCCAAACCACCGGGCCTTTGGTGCTCAACTTTCGCTTGCTGACAATTTGGACACTTAGCCACAAATTCTGCAATGTTCTTCTTCATGCCATTCCACCAATAAACTTCTCTCAAGTCACGGTACATCTTTGTGGAACCCGGATGAATGGAATATCTGGAGCTATGAGCTTCCTCCATAATCTTCTCTTGGAGTCCATCTACCATAGGTACACACAATCTACTTTGATACCTCAAAACACCATCTCCCCCTTGTTCAAAAGCTAATACTCTTTGCTTTTGAACATTTGCCTTTAACTCAAGCAAAATGGGATCTTGGTCTTGTTTCTCTTTCACTTCTGACAATAATGATGACTCAGCCCCGTTCGTCACCGATATGCCTCCTTCTGTGGAATCTGTAAGTCTAACTCCCAGGCGTGCCATTCTGTGCACATCCTTTGCTAACTCTCTCTTACCTTCTTCAATATGGGCGGTACTACCCATAGACAACATGCTTAAAGCATCAGCAACAACATTAGCCTTACCTGGGTGGTAAAGAATACTCAGGTCATAATACTTGAGTAATTCAAACCACCTCCTCTGTCTGAGATTAAGCTCTTTCTGAGTGAACACATATTGAAGACTCTTGTGATCAGTAAATACATCAACATGCACACCATACAAGTAATGACGCCAAATCTTCAAAGCGAACACTACAGCAGCCAACTCTAAGTCATGGGTTGGGTAGTTCTTCTCATGAACTTTCAATTATATGGAGGCATAAGCTATAACCTTGCCATTCTGCATTAAGACACAACCCAAACCAATTCTAAATGCATCACAATACACCACAAAACCTTGAATACCTTCTGGTAAGGTCTAAACTAGAGTCGTAATCAACCTCTTTTTCAATTCCTGAAAGCTTTTCTCATAAGCTTCAGACCATTGAAATTTCACTGTCTTCTGAGTCAACTTGGTCAAAGGAGATGCAATAGATGAGAACCCCTATACAAACTTTCTATAATAGTCAGCTAAACCCAAGAAACTCCTAATATCTGTTGGAGATGTGGGTCTAGGCCAATTCTGCACTGCCTCAATTTTCCGAGTATCAACCTTAATTCCATCACCAGACACAATGTGGCCAAGGAATGCCACAGACTCAAGCCAAAACTCACACTTAGAGTACTTGGCATACAACTCTTTATCTTTCAAAGTCTGAAGAACTATTCTGAGATGGCTAGCATAATCTTCTTCATTCCTAAAATAGATTAGTATGTCATCAATAAAGACGATAACAAACATATCTAAATAAGGTTTGAAGACTCTATTCATGAGGTCCATGAAAGTTGCCGGTGCATTGGTCAAACCAAAGGACATGACCAAAAACTCATAATGACCGTATCTGGTTCTGAAAGCTGTCTTTGGAATATCACATTCCCTTACTCTTAACTGGTGATAGCCCGATCTAAGGTCAATCTTCGAAAAGCAAGTGGCACCCTGAAGCTGATCAAAAAGATCATCAATCCTTGGAAGAGGGTACTTATTCTTGATGGTAACCTTGTTCAACTGGCGGTAATCTATACACATCCTAAGGGAACCATCTTTCTTTCTTACAAATAATACCGGGGCACCCCAAAGTGAGACACTCGATCGAATGAAACCCTTATCTAGGAGATCATTCAACTGCTCTTTCAACTCTTTCAACTCTTTCAACTCTACTGGTGCCATTCTATAAGGCAGAATAGAGATAGGACGAGTATTTGGAATGACATCTATACCAAAATCCATTTCTCTCTCAGGAGGAATTCCGGGTAGATCATCTGGAAAAACATGTGGGAACTCTCTTACTATAGGAACTGATTGAAAAAAAGGTATCTCAACACTAGAGTCATTAGCTCGGACTAAGTGATAGATACAACCCTTTTAAACCAACTTCCTCACCTTAAGGTACGAAATAAAACGACCCTTAGGCACTTTTGAACTACTACTCCACTCTAAGACTGGCTCATTCAGAAACTGAAACTTGACCACTCGAGTTCTACAGTCTAATGATGCATAACAGGCATGAAGCCAATCCATACCTAGAATGACATCAAAATCTACCATGTCTAACTCAACCAAATCAGCCATGGTGCACTTGTGATTGATGGAAACAGGACAATCACAATAAACTCTTTCTGCTAATATAGAATCCCCAACAGGTGTAGAAACACAAAAGGGTTCACAAAGTCTTTCAGGAAGAACATCAAGCTTATTTGCAACATAAGGAGTTACAAAAGATAAACTTGCTCATGGATCTAACAATGCATACACATCAAAAGCAAAGGCTTTGATCATACCAGAGACAACATTTGGAGAATTCTCTTGATCATGACGACTGGTGATGGTATAGAGGCGATTTGCTCCTCCACCGGTACTAGAGGTAGCTCCTCTAGGTTCCGTCCTGTCTGGGGGAGCAACTGATGAAAATTGGGCCCTACTGCCCAGATTTCCACTACCTTGCTTGTTCTTTGGGCACTCCTTCATGAAGTGACCCTCTTGTCCACACTTGAAGCAACCTGTCTGGCCTTGACGACACTTCCCTGGATGGATTCTACCACAACTAGCACATGCTAGACCCCGGTTACTTCCTTGTGCTATACTATTCCGAGACTGTGCAGGTCCAGCTCTGAAGTTCTGTGAATTCTATCCCACGTACTCACTTTTATTTCTGGGTGCAAGTGCACTAACAGATGATGGAGCAGGTCCCATTTGCCTTTGCTGAAAGGATGAACGGTTCGCATTACCTTTCTGTTGCCCGGACTCATTACCGGTCTTAGCTCTCTTATTTCTAAACTCTTCTCTGTCCCTCAGCTTTTCTTCCTCAACTTGCTGCACATAGACCATCAACCTCGATATGTCCGTGTCCCTGATAAGCATTGCAGCCCTACCTTCCTTACTCGACAACCGAGATAGCCCAACAACAAACTCATTATATTCCTCATATCCGCAACCATCTTCGGAGCATAGCGGGATAGTTGGGTGAACTTCAAACTATACTCATGAACACTCAAAGACTCCTGCTTAAGTGTGAGGAAATCACGTACCTTAGCCTCTTTCAATTCTGGAGGAAAGAAATTCCCCAAGAAAGCTTCCTCAAAACAGGCCCAACTCGCAAATGGTGCATTCTCAACTCTGCCCCCTTTCCACTAGTCGAACCAAGCTCTAGCAACATCCTTCAATTGATACGCAGCTAGTTCAACCCGCTCGGTATCTGCCACATGCATCACATCAAAAATCTTCTTCAACTCCTCAATGAAGTGCTCTGGATCCTCAGTAGTACTCGAACCCATGAAACACGAAGGATTCATCCCCAAGAACTCACGAATCCTTGAAGTGTCAGCTCCTTCATGTCATGCTCCCCTTTGCTGACCAAACTGATTAGTTACAGCTTGAATCAGAATTCTAATTGCCTCTCTGAACTCAGCATTAGAAACTTCCCCTTGTGGTTGCACTCCCGGGGCATAAGGTAACTCTTGCTCATCAACATAATGTCTAGGAAGACGCCCTCTGCCAACTCTTCGTGGAGGCATGACTATCTGAAAACACGCGCAAGCACGGATTAGGAGGAAACTTTTTAGAGATCAACTCTAACGCACGAGATGAGTGTGAAACAAGTCTGAAATCTTCCTAAATGTTGCAGCCTCCAAATTATAGATGTGGCACGCTTCACACCGATAACTAGGACTCTACAGACAGGGCTTCATAGACTCCCTAGGACTCTTAAACTCTGGGCTTTGATACCAAGTTTGTCACGCCCCGAGCCTACACCCTGGGTGGAACCGGCACTCGGAAACCATTGTTGGCCCCAAGCAAACCCTTGGCCTGGCTTTCTTAACTCAGCGGAAACTTAACTCGACAGCATAACATAATGCAATGAAAGGTTATAAAACAACCAACTGATAAAATCTGGCCAAAAAGGAAACTCGAGTCTCAAAATAGAATATTATATATATACATAGATGTAGGACTCAATACTGACTGACTGACTATCTATGAAGCCTCTAAAAATACTAAGATGGATATTGGGACAGACCCCACAACATTCTGATAAAGCAAAACTAAGAGAAACAAAATATCTGAGTCCTACGGAAAGCAAGGAGGCTCACCACTGACTCTGGAGTGTTCAGATGGATCAACGGCGTGCTAGATGCTGATTCGGGGTACCTGTGTCTGCATCGTCATAAGATGCAGGCCAACTAGCATCAGTACATAGAATGTATGAGTATGCGAGTAGGAAAGCTAAACCACAACTTAAGCTTGGAAAGCGTACAAGAGAACACTTACCTTCGCTCTGTTCAACTCATGTATAATTGAACTCAGTACATATAGCAATAAGACACATGCAATATATAAAGCTTGTAAAACTATTAAAACATTACATTCAAAATCATATTTATATTATCATGAAAATACCATTCTTCCTCTCAAGGTCTACTTGTGCAATGGATGAATGAAGTCCCATACCCCCATCCACACTAAGCAGAACCCTCGAGGAACCATGCAATTTCTACTGTGGGAGTTTCCCTAACCAACAAACCACCACTATTAAACTAAGTGGTTATACAACGTTTTACCTCACGTTGCCCGAGGACCATCCTATACCTTTCCGTGATATAGGAAGCTAACTTTACTAAGTGGATCCACTAGCTTAACTTTACGGATTCATCTAATGGAGAGTTAAGTTAATATGAACTTGTGTCCCCAATTTGGTGCTCAAGACTACTCCCAAAAATACTTTAGCTCATAAGTGTTTTAAACACATCTTTCTTTAGTTGAGATAATTACTCAAAACTTATCCCGAAGGCTCACTTGGAAACTATGTTCCTTTTTCTTGAAAACTAGCCCAAAGGCTCTTTTGGAAAATCATAGTTCATTTCTTACTCAAATGTAAAAACATTTAGAAACTTCTTTGGGAATACATAGTTCCCTAATAACTTTTGAGAAATGAACTCAACTTTAAAATCTTGACTTAACTTGAAACTTGAGACTCTTTACTTAGCTTGAAACTCTATACCCTTTACTTGACTTGAAACTTGACTCTCAAAATGAAGTTAAAACGTTCAATAAAGACTCTTGAACAACTGTAAGAACTTACTTGACTTGCTTCTTAACTTTCAAGCTTAACTCTTAACTTCACTTGACTTGGAAACTAACTCTCCTTGAATTGGCTTTATGGATTCAAGGTGTTTGATCACATGTTACGGATGATTTCTTGACTTTTAGAAGTACCTTGGAGTGTCGGAAACAACTATCAAAACATGGGTACAATACCATGGAACATGCCTTAGAAAGTGGGGAATGAAAGTGGAAACTTGGTGTCCTTGACGCTCTACAAGGCGCGGAGCGCCAGTCCTAAAACTTCAGAGGGCCATCTGAGGCGCTCTGCAAGGCGCGGCGCCCCAAAGGGAAAAGTTCAGAACCACTTTTGGGGCGCGCTGGCAGGCGCGACGCGCCAACCCCTTGCCCAGAAAACTCAACTTTTTCTCCCTCTTTTTCTAACTCTAAACCACCCTAACTACAAAGGTTTCAACCGCAACCACTAAGGATCATAAACTCCCTCAATATGCAAGAAATTCAACTAAAAAACACAACCAAATCATGTCCCAAATCAACAAGAACTTCAACAACACAATCAACAAGATCAACAACTTCAACAACGCAACCAATCCTTCTTTGACAGTAAAACGAGTTTGGAGGGTGGGGGAAAGAACCAACCCAACACTATGATCTCACATACCTAGTAAGGATCACCCCCGACGATATCCACGAAGATCTTTGACGGAAACTTGCTTGATCTCCTCTTTCTTCTCTTCTTCTCCTCTTCACTCTCAAACCCTAACTTTCACTCTTTAAAATGGGACAAACTGATCTAAAAATCAGTCTAACACAACAATATAACCAAAAGAATTGATTATAGAAAAGACCAAAATGCCCTTAAAATTTCCGGACGGATTTCCTTGCCAACTGCCCAACTTCTAAAGGGCATAACTCACTCATACGAACTCGGAATTGAGCAAACTCGGTAGCGTTGGAAAGATCATTGGACGAAATTTGCAACCATAACTGGAGCTACACCTAACTCATTCTGATCTAGAAGGTATGACTGCTCAAAATTGGCCAAAAACTCACCTTTTTCCATACTTAGACAAATTTCCATATTTTTAAATCTTTTCAAAAATGACTATTTCCAATTCTAAGCCTCTTCATAATTATTTCAAATCGCCGGATGTTACATCAACCTCCGTTGATGTTCAATACTTTGCTTACAATTAGTAGCCAATTGAATCTTGTGAGTACAAATACCAGGGGGAATTCGCAGGATGTCGTCAATTGTCCACCCAATATATTTGATAAACCTCTTCAACACACTAACAAGTGCTTGCACTTTCTATTCAACCGAATCAGCTGCAATAATCATGGGTAAAGTATTAGTGTCGCCCAAGAACACATAATGAAGGTGAGGTGGAAGTACCTTCAATTTAATTAAGATTTGGTTGTTCCTGGATAGATGGATTTGCGTTAGGACTTTCTCTATTCTTCAAATCTATATAAAGTTGCAAAGGGGTCTTATAATAAGAACCTAAACCCGATAGAGCAGCCACCACTTCAGCATCATCTTAAAATTCCTCCCCTTCATAGTACGAGAGGATGGGAGCCAAAGATTCACCAACACAAGAGATATTACTTACACTAACAACCGTTTCATCAATTACATCAATAACCGATATCACATAGAGGTCACTTCATTGCGTCATCGATTTAAAAATATTGAAAGTCACTTCCTTCCCATTTTCCCAAAACTTCAATTCACTACTTTCCACATCAACAAGAGATTTTTTGGTAGCCAAGAATGGCCTACCAAGAATAATAGGAACTTTGTCATCAATCTCGCAATCAAGGATCAGAAAATCGATCGAAAATATAAATTTGTCCACGTTTACAAAAACATCATAAAGAATGTCAATAGGGTTCTTGATTGAATGGTTAGCCATGAGAAGACGTATAGTGGTAGGCTTAGGCTCACCTAGGCCATGTTGCTTGAAAATGGCACAAGGCATCAAATTTATACTGTCCCCTTAATCACACAATGCTTTATAGAATTGAAACATGTCGATAGTGCAATGACTAGTAAATGCCCCTGGGTTATCTTTATTGACAACCACATTGTTCGTCATAATAGCACTTTAGCTACGGGAGACCTCAAACGTCTCAAATTACATGTTTCTCTTCTTTGTGACCAACTCTTTTATAATCTTTGCATAACCTAGCATTTCTAACAATCTATCCACCAAGGGAAGATTTGTGGAAAGAGTCTTGAAGACGGGTAGAAATTTTTGGAACTTTGCATCTTAATCCCTCTTTTTTCAACCATTAAGGAAATGGTGGAGAAACATTGGGTAGTGGCTTTGTAAATACCAATGGAGGTTCAACCCCCACATTTGACTTAATAGCATCATTGGGGTTAACATTTTTTAGTGCATCATTAACCCCATTGAATTTTTGTATGTTCAATTCTTCATTAGTTTTAACAACAACAGATTTGCCCTTGCTTGAATTTGAACTACTTTCCACAACATTCCCTCTCTAGGTTACAACGTCGATGCATTGTACATTTTCATTTTTTAGATTCACCATCGTATTACTCGGGAAACCCACTTTTGGTCTTGCATTCAAATGTGCCAAAATCAGGCTCATTTGGCTCTCAAGATGCTTTATAGACACCAAGTGGGAGGTAACAATTTAGTTTAATGCGGAGAAATCAAACTTCATTTATTTGAGTACATTTTCTGATTCTTCAACCTTATTTAGGATACGAGCAAGAATATCATCGGTCCAAAAACTCTTAAGATTGGCATTTTGTTTTCTTAGGTTTGGGACAGTCGTGAGGAGGCACATACCAATCTCGATCACCATCTCTTTATTTCCAATTCATTTCCCTATCATGCCAATCTCGCTCCCTATCACTCCAACCATCATCATGATCTCTACTCTAACCTTGATTCCCGCTCGACCTTGGATAGCTTAGATGAGACCCCCCCCCCCCCCCCCATTGGTTCGACAAAAATATTACTTCTTCGTTGTACATGGTCTCAAATTGTGCTTCATCCGGGATTATCCCACTACTATTAAAAATTGCATTAACATATTTTCTACCACTTATCGTGACATGCTTTGACAATAAATCCAATTGGGTCATCATCTTGGCCATATTTTCACCACATTCTTGATTGTTCTCCAATTGTTGTTTCGTCAACCCAACATTTAAAGGAGACACATGATCCTCCCTTTTATACCATGCTCGTTTAATCTTGGTCATCTTATCAAGCAACACCGACACCACAACAAAAGGTTGCCTTATAATACCACCCCAAATAAGTTGATGGTATCAAGACTCTGATAGAAATATTGCAATGACACATTGTCCAACAATCCATGAGTATAGAATTTGGAAGGTAACTTTTAAAATCTCAACCACATTACATGAATAGGTTGACCATCAATCCGCTGGAAGTTCTGTATATTATCCCTCAACTTAACCATCTTCGATGGAGGAACACATGTTTCATAAAATTGATATGTGAGCTCCTCCTAATAAGTGATAGATTCCCATAGTAGTTCATTCAGCCACTTCATTGCCTCCCCCATTAGAGAAAAGGGAACCAATCGGAGTCAGATTGACTTTTGAGTTATGTTCTTGAAGGAGAACGGTCCACACATATCCATAAAATTATGAATGTGATCATAGGGGTCCTCATGAGCAAGTCCCTTAAAGAGACCTTTCATTTGCAACAACTCCAACATAGTAGTGGTCACATGAAATACCGCATTGTCCATACTCAGAGACAATCAAATAGCACCAGCACTTCCCAACTGATGCACATTGACATCATGCAAGTTTCCTCTGTCATCATTGTTCCCAATTTGACTTGCATTACTGCCTTTTGCACACATCTCTTCACCTTTTTTAGAGAAATCAACAAGAACACAAATAAGAAAATTCTACTGCAACAAAATTAGTCCACTAAAGACTTCAATAAAAGAATTCTAAACACCACTCCCAAGCAGCTACGCCATTTTTGATAACGCTCATCTACACTTCTTCTGATTTAAAGCGTAGGCGGTTGCTAACAAGTATAAACCCAACTTTGAGTTGGGTCAATCCCGCAGGGAGTGATACGATAAATAATTCAATTATGAAGTAAGAAAGTGTTCTAATCTTTTGTTGAAGTAAAGGCTACGAAACATAAAATAAATCAAAGAGTTTTAACTATCAATATTGGGGGATTTAGTAACCAATTGTTAACAAAATGCAATTAGCACGGGATTTGAACGATTAGAGAGAGGACCTTAAGAATGTGATCAATCGAATACAAATTTTGCTAAATGGGTAATTATTAATTGGTTTAAGTTGTTGAATCTTTATGGGTAGCATAGGTTGTAATTACTATAGCCATTTCTCAATCACTATCATGTTTTGAGTGAGTTCTCTAGAACATCAACAAGCTTAACAATAATATAATGACCCTCAAAATGAAGTAGTATAAAGTAGAGCCTCACATGGGTTTTATGGATTAATAACTTGTCAAAATAATGAAGAATGTCCTTTTAAGGCAGCTTTAAAGATTTTGGAAGTCAAACATCAAGGGACGACCAAGACGTTCGGAAACTAGTTTTTTACGTGTTGGTGTGTTCTAGTATGTTGTTCATGTTTTTATGTGTTGTTTGGAGTGTAAAATCAGTGGAGGTGACCCTAGTGTATTCATAAAAGTTTTTAGGGTCAAAACGTTCGGATACGACACCCCGGGGGCCACCCTAAGGGTCCCTGAGGAGGACCCCAACGTTGGCCAAGCAAGCTGCCAAGGCAGCTTGAAAATGCTCTTGGAGGGAGCATGTCTGCGTCGCATACTAGCTCCACCATGGGACAAAAGTTTGGAACGCGTCGCGGACTTGTGGCAGACTCTACTGTCTCAAATTCAATTTCTAGAAAACTTGTGGGAACACCTCCGCGTCACTAACTTGTTTCCTGACGAAATCTGCGAAAATAAAACTCAAGTTTGACTTGTTTAAAAGGTCCAACTAAGTGAGGGGTTGTTTGGGTACCTTGGGGAATTATTATAAACGGTTATTACACCTATTTTAGTGTATTTTAAGTTGGTTAAAACCCCAAGACCTAAAATTAGACCCCATTCTTCAAATTAACCCTTCCCTCTCAAAATAGATTCTCTCAAAAACTCCATTGAAGACCTTGATGAAGCTCAAGCTAGAAGATGGGTTTTCAACTGATTGCTTCTTCAATTTCATGGGTCTTCAATAATTAAGGTATGGTAATTCTTGATTCTTGAATAACCTCTCATTCAAGGAGTTCTATCAAAGATTTTCAAAAGTGTTTCAAAAACCAAAATTCCCAATTTTCAATCTAAACATGGGTTCCTTGTCAAACGATTTTCTAAATCATTTTATTGATGAATTCATGTGGAATTAAGGTTTTTAAGATAATTTTCAAAGGAATTCTTGAAGAACCCATGATCCCCATATTCTCAAAGATTTGCCTATGATGTGGGTCTTTGTGAATATGATCTATATTGATGAAATTATTTTTAGATTAGATTGTATTGATGTTTCTATGATTATCTATAGTTATTCATGTCGAATCGTTGGTATATTGATGAGTGGAGAATTATTGCCTTATGGGCAAGGCTATGGGTTGATCCCTTTGTTTATGGAATCCTACTTACACTATGTTTATGATATTGAATTACATTGTTGATTCCTAATGCTACCCATGTTAATTGATTATGATTTGTTGAGGATTTATCCATGGTGATCATGTCTTGAAGAGTTGGTAAGTTGACCTAATTTCTAGTTTATAGTATGAGAATTGATGTTGTGTGGTATGATCCACTTATGGTAGAGGTGTTCACTTCTTGTCTAGCTATGCATGTTGAGATCATGGCCTTGAAGGCAAAAGATGTGAAGTGAATTGATGATTATGATGCATATGTGTATGAAGTTATGCTATGAAGGTTATGTATGAAATCCCCAATGCTAACTTGATGTTTAAAGTATGTTGATGATGAGGAGTATAATATGAATGATAATGTTAGGGATAAGGTGTGGTCTACATGAATAATTATGTTAAGTACTATTATGGAATGACCCCTACCTATATGACCCATATATGAATGTTTGATCATATACATGTTAGGAGTACCTATTCAATGTTGAATGTGTCCTTGTATCCTATGATGAAGTGTGGGTATGTGGTCTAGAATCCCTAAGGGCTTTATATGTGAATTTCTCATGAATTGGGGACATTGTGAATGTGTTGTGATCCCTTTAAGGGAAGAGCAGTCAATATCAAAGTTGTTGCTAATATGTCACTATGAGGACCAATATGCACACACACACACTCTACATGTATACCTATGAATATGATGTGTTATGGTGCCTATTGAAAGGTGAACTCTTATATGCACCCTTACATCTTATTATGCATGAAAAGTGTATGATTAGCAAGGTATGAATATGTGTTGTATAAAGGTGCTTATGTGAAAGACTTTCTCACATATGTACACACACATGAATGAATGAATGAATAAGGTTTATGATAATCTAGTGAAAGTGAGTCTCTTGAAAGGTTTCCTCAATTGTACTCTAAACTATACTATGTTATGAATATGGTACGATTATGTGAAAGGTCATTCTCACTTAATGTAGGTTCTATGCTGAAAGGTCATTCTCATCTTAGAAAGCTTTGAGCTATATGATATGAGGTTTTAAGTCCCTAAATGCCTATTTTTTGAACTAATGTTAAGTAAAGGCTTAAAGATGTTTAAAAAGGGAGTTGGAGCTTAGCACCGAGTGAATATGAAAAATGAGAGTGGGGGCTTCACGTTTAGCAAGTCCAGCTTCCCACAAGAGAACCTTCACAATTATCAAGTCTGGGTTCCCAACGTAGATGTTGTCTCATGAGATGGAAACCTCCATGCTTAGTAAGTCAAGGTTTTCTAGTAGCAATCTCCTTGTTCCATAACTACGTGCCCCCGTAGGTATTAGCTTAGTGGATCCACTAGATAGATATTATGTATGTAGGTCCTGCTTTGGCAAGTAGTACCCTCTCTTTTCGGTGTGGGAGTAGAACACTGGATTCCATGTAGCTCACATGGTCTACGTCGGTTATGGAAATGTCTCCCGAAAGTTAAGAAATAAACTAAGATAAGACTATGAACTCTAGTCATGATTTCTTTAAGAGTTACATAGTGTAGGTAGGACTATGGACCCTACTTATGCATTGCACAAGTGGACTCTAAGGGAGGTTATGATTAGCCTCTTTATGTAATGAAGACTATGGTCTATGTATGTTAATATGAAAGCATGTTAAGGTTGACATTACTTATGTCAAGACATGAAGTATGTTTATGCATGTGAATTACACTTATGAGTTCTTAATGTGTTTGCTTAGTATATGTGGGGGTATGGGACTCCATGTGTACATTGCACAAGTGAGCTTGTGAAGGGGTTGTGAGGGTGGTTTACCTATGATATGAAGTAAATGGGTTATGACTAATGATGTAGTAAAGGAATGAGTCCTTATATGATGTTATCAAGTATGTTGGTCTTATGTCTAATGTTAAATGAAGATGTTATGACTTGTTGAATATGATGTGCCTAGTCTATGGTGGTTTCCTAGGAACACTTGGTGTGAGTAGTATTATGGGATGCTACTTGCACATTGCACTAGTGTGACTTGGGGGGTTTTCTTAGGTGATGGTTCCTATGTGAAGACTATGTCTTATGGTGTGCTTATGACTCTATGAATAAATGTGGTTGGATTGATGAAGGCTATATGTAAGTTCACCTTTGATAACCTTAAGGTGATACATTGCACCAGGTATTCCCTAAAGGTTGCTTGAGGAAAAGAATTAAGATAAAGAGGAAGGTAATGTATTGTATGCATTGAATGTGCCTAAAATGTTATAAGTGGCTCTATGTGCTATTATGAATGGTTTCCATGTGTATGATGATGTATGTGGTTTATATTATGCCTATTATACTAAATGTTCTTAAAGTTTCTCTAAAAAGGCATGATGCATGGGTTCCAACAAAATGTCCTTTTAAAAGCATGTTTTGCATGGTTATCATACTTAGTGCATTCTTGTACTAACACCATTCTTCTTCATCTTTTTACACCAAGTGTAGGTGATGGTGACTAAGGGGTCTTTCCTAGAACTGATGAGCTTGGCTTACTATTCCCAAGTTCGGGTGTGTCCTTAAAGATTCAAGGATCTTTATGTTAAAGAGTTTCCTTAAGTTCAATGTACTAGATAGTTGTTTCTTTTGTATTGTAAGGGTTGCGTCCCTCTTGTGTTGTAGTCATGTTTTAAGATCGCTACCTTGAGACGTAGTATTCCAATTTTGTATTAAAGATTTAATAAGGTGACTTTTTAGGCCTTGTGTTATATTATGAAAAAGTTTTAAATTTTCTGCTATTTTTCTATGATAAATGTTATGACGAATGCTAAGAGCTTGTATAAGACCTCCGAGAGGTCGAATACACCGGTAACGACTAGGGGGTGCTCTCGGGTCATTACAAACTTGGTATCAGAGCATAAGGGTATGAAAATGGTCTTAGGATTCAATGTCTCATGAGCCACGTCTAGTAGAGTCTTGCTTATCGGTGTGAGTCGCGACACATATATGAGCTAGAGGCTATAGGACGATAGAAGTTTCACTTTCTTCATTACTCTTGTGTCGTGCCGTAGAGCTTAACTCCCTATGATCTCTCTCTCTTATTTTCCCTTGTCCGGTGGTCTTCTAGATGTGATTACTTGGAAGGGGTGTTGTTGCAAGGATCGAGCGAAGAAAAGGTGAGTTTTAATGCTTATTATGATGTGGTGACTATATGAGTATATATGAAGGTAGACTTGGAAATCGTACTGTGATGCCAATCATGGCTATGTGTGACCTATGAGGTTGTGAGAATTACATTGAAAATGTTGTATGGTGGTGTAGTTCTGGTATGATAAGAGTCGCTATGGTAAGAATGAAATCCTTTTTAGGATGATGGGTAATGATAGAAGAAAGTCATGGTGTAGAGTTGAAAAGTTTTGAAGAAATGTGGTAACTAGTGTGAGTTGAAAGTTGTTTTTTTTCTTATGAGTGATGCTTCATGGCTGTCCTTGTGTGAATCAAAGTTCTTGGGTAGGCTTGCCCTAAGAGCAGAAAAAGGGGCTTTGTTCCATAAGTTGGGTTAGTGTTTTGCTTTAAGGTTAACTTGGAGAGTTGCATGTACCCCTTAGTTCATAGGAAGGACAAGAGAATAGATAACTCTAAAGAGGATAGTTGTCTTGTAAGGTTGATCTTAACTATTGTCATTCAAGAGGGTGTTTAGATAATATCTAGGCATAGTTGAGCGAAAAGTTACACCAAAGGTGATGATAAGGGTATGATGTGATAAACAGTTGATTAAGCTCACCCAAAGTGGGGGATAATGTGCCTAGATGGGAAGGTTTTAAGTGCCCTTAATATTTCTACATTGATATTCCTTGAATTCTCCATGTTGAGAACCACTGTGAGTGATAGATATGAAGCGGAGTGGTATAGATACTCATTTTGTTTGGATTATTGAAATCCTCACCTAACGGAGTATAGTAAAGGGAAAGGGGAGTAGGAATAGTACCGGAAAGTACGGATTCGGGGTTCATCCCTCAATCAAGCGCTACTTGAAAGTTAGGATAGATTCCACTCTCAGAGAGCCCTTTGACCCACATCTGTCAACCCACCTCACCCGCCTTTTTGAAGGATCGGGGTGTGGCCTCGCTTACTTCCGATGAATGAGAAGTCTAGTTAGGCAGTGGAAACCCTGGGAAGTAAGGAAGTTCAAGGCGTACTTAGGTAATGAAATTCTCGACCAAACCTATCCCCTAACCCTCGGAGTCTCCGTCCGCTTCTTCTCCTTCTGGAGCCTCCCTCATCGGCCATGCATCGGACGAGACCAATTCCGATAAGGAGGTTTTTTATTCTCCCCAGTCCCCATCTACTTCCACCTCGACTCCCGGAAACCAATCCATTGAGAGTTCTCCCAACGAGCAAAAAGATAAATTGGAGTTTCTATCTGAAAACCAGCGGAAGCTCCGGGTAGATTTATTCCACCAGCTGCAGCAGCGCTTTTTAGTATTCGTGTTCGCCTTCGCTCCGCACCTTCCCTTCCACACGGAAGGATCATGGGGTTCTCCCAACATACATATCCGGGGGTGCAACTGTTTAGTAGGCAAGGATCGGAACGGGCGGATCCCAGGTCGAATTCCTTTAGTCGAGAATGGTTCCTACCTTAGAGATGAAGGACGTAACGATTAAAGAAGTTTGCATAACTTGATCCCAAGAGGGGGACATTGTGCTTAATTGGTAAGTGATAGTTCTCTTGGTTACTTTAATGTGGTCTTAGATGGGTTTACCCTAAGTGGGGGATGATGAGTGAGTAGTAAGGTTGTTGATATCCTTATCTTTTCCTTTTATTCTTATTCAAGCATGAGACCAAAGAGTTCCTAGTAGCTTGTCGTGTTTGGAGTCTTGCATATGATTATGAGTTGCATGATCTCCGTATGTTATGCATGTCCTAGAAGACACTATGTTATGTATGTTTTGAAGGATTCTTACTACATAAAAATGGAATTTTAGTAATAAAATTCATGTTTCTCATGTCAATATGCATCTTTATATGGTGAATGCACTCTTGACTTCATGAGGAAGAGAGTATGAGCATGCTTAGGTTAGAAGTTGGAATTTCTCCTTAAAAGAATTGACCTTTGTGTAATGCTTGCTTATGAGTTTTATGATGCCATGTGTGTATGTTGTGACTAGGAGAAGGTAGTCCCTCCTTGAACATAACTAAGCATGGTAATGCCATGTATGTTCTTGATAGTATGATGATTAAATGATAAGACTAGTAGATGATCTATAATCCTCATGTTAGGGTGCAACTAGTA